>BCIP01000012.1:634833-722896 GCA_001599995.1 Ambrosiozyma monospora
GGCGGTCTTTGTTGAAGTCCAAAAGACTATAAACCACGGCCTCATGACAGATCGGGGCTATAAAAACGATCAAACGTTGTCTCTGCAAGACCGGATTCAGCACAATTGACGCCAGGGGGTTTTCGACCTTAATCTAAAGAGAACTAATTGTTTCCCCTGATAGGTAGGTAAAAAAGAAGTTTATTTAGAACTCTGAAATTTTAGGAAAACTGTAGGTGCCTGAACTGAAAAATAAATTATATATGATAAGTTGATTTTTTTTTTTTTTTTTTACAATTATTGTACAAATTGCAAATTACATTTAAAAATATACCAGTTAAAGGCCAACCTTCTTTATTTACATGAAAATGTATATACAGACTCTAAAAACATATATATTAGAGAACTTTCATAAATTCTTAGTAGCACAATCAGTATAATTTTTTAATTGTTTTTGGAAAATCATATATATCCATATGGAAAAGTAGCAATATATATATTTACGAATTCATAAAGTAGCATTAATATGAAAAACTATAAAAACTTGGGATCTTGATTTCTGATAAGGTAAAAAAAAGTAACTACTAGCCACATGTTTACTAGCTCTAGTTAGATAATAGATAATCTATGTAACATAATCAAGCTAATATATATCGATATCAGCCATCAATTGGCAATTCATGTGCACACTCAGCTGTCAATGATGCACACATGTGATCAGTTCAAAAATTGGAGCAAGATTTAAGACGAAACTCAGAAGCTGGTCACTGGTTTCATTTTATTAATTAATTTTCAAATTTGAATTGATTTGATATGAGCACCATTCTCACTTTAATCAGATAACGTTGTAGCTGGTTGTGATTGTACATCTCCAATATCATCACTTAGTTGCTGCATGCAGTACGGCAGCTTGCAAAAATTTAGAAATATGATTCCCATACMTTTATAGCACAARAATGGGAAATGCTGGTTTTGAATATATACCATGCAGAATCTAATTATTACGGCAAAGTAGTGGAAACAGTTCAGCTATTTTTGAAAACACGGACTCTTTTTGTGAAAAATCATCAAAGAGAGAAACATACTCTAAAGTTGTAAAGCAAATTGAGTCATTCTTGAAACTAAATTCGTGACTTTTCATACTAGAACCWTCTAATCCCAGCTCCATAAGCTGAACCAATTRTCTGTATGCTGCYGAAGCCACTTTATAATTATTTTTATCAAACTTTTCAAGACTGTTATCTTTTTCCATGTCATGATCAAAACAGACGAAGTAGCCAGTGGAAGTAWGCCCATCTCCTTGGATSACGCATTCACYATAATCAACAARCTGAGGACAGTTGATTCTTTGAGCTGCAGGAACAGTATCATTGATACACCGAATGCGCAGACTGACTTCAACAAAATCATRGAATTTCCAATATATGCTTGTCGAAGAAGCCTTTCCGATCATTTCGACCTKTTCCTGTTTCTAAGAACAAATCTCGGAGGAGTTCAAAATCTAACACTTTRACCTTTACGTATTTCCCAGCTGGCKKRTAAACATAGCTGGGTGAAAAACAAGTACAAAAAAATTCTGATTCAAYAACCAGCTCTCTGTAGAAACCATMRGTGCTRGTTTTTATGACAGATCCGAATGTCAAGATATCAGGTTCATCTTCATCACTTTCAAAATACTTTTCACTGCCTGTGCTACTGGTTTCCTGCAAATTAGTACTAACAACAGCTTCAGAGCTCACAGTGACAGTCTCATGCTCATCACAATTGTAAGTGTGCTGCTGGATATGAGTAGTCTCCGCATGATTAATTATTTGGTTGTGGGTTTCTGAAGTAGTAATGTCGATGGAATTCTCACCTTCTTCAGATGGAATACAGAGATGSACAGGATCAATGAARTAATCAAAATGCTGATGACAAATGCGGCATGGTTTAGATTTATCCTTATTTTTATGGCAAGCGCTTTTCAGTGGTATATATTGATCAGATAGAGGCTTTTTCCAAAGTCTGTTTATTGATGATGGTGATTTGACAAACGTTGTGAGCTCCGCCCTGTTCTTCTTAATGTTCTTGTGCGATCCTTTTAGGCATCAATCTAATAGAAGTCCAGAAATGATAGGCACAACTTCCATAGAACTTCCTTGACCAAATGGAATGACTTTCAGCAACAGGTTTAGATATTCCTCTGTTGTTTCTGATTTGGTTTCATCAGATTTCAATGATACCTTGTCGGTCTTCTGATTGGACGGTAAAGTGAATATCTATACTGAGCTGTTGATGTGCCGTTGTCATATCAGGAAACTTAAGGGTGTTTGTAAGATGTTCTTTGTTCAACGAGATATAATTGGAAGAAAATGATAGTTGGGGCTTGGATTTTACGTCTCCACTCTTCAGGCTGTGGGCCATATTTTGTTAGGCCGGAGTTATCCCGAACTTGCTTGGGCGAGAAACGCTGAAGGTTAAAGTAATTTTAGTCACACGCATAATCGAAAACAATATTCAATTTCTCAATCGATATCGATATGGATATTTTTGAAAAGACAAATTTATACTATTAATGATTTGATAAAGTACAGTTATATAAGGTTGGGAGGCAAAATAAACAAAGAATACAAAAATATATATGGAAGTGTACAACAATTTAAGATAAAAAAAGCAAATTAAAAGGGGACAACATGTGTAACGAAAATAAACCGGACAAGGAAAGAGTAGATACCATCACCAAACTCAAAGAATAAAAAGAATAAACTCCAACTCCGATACTAATGTTTCAATTCCTCAGAYATTTTTTCAAACTCTTTGTTGGCAAAATCTCTCAAAGCCATCGCATCAAGATCAACCCAGGAGCCTTCTTCATTATAAGTCTTTGCATTCTGGTACATTGTTTCTAAATCAGCTTTGAACTCATCTATCGTTTTGTAGAGCTTCTTGTTTAAATTCTTTTTCATGTTCTTGATAGCTATAGGCTTCTCAATAATTTGATAATAGTCTGGGTACTGCTTACGCGATGGAACATCAATGAACAAATCAGCAATTCTTCTACCATCTTCTCCCTTCAATTTGGTCATCTTATTCAATAATTGTAACGATGGCTTAATGAATGAATAATCTGGCTCAGCAACTGGCTGTTCAGTTTCCTCAACAGGAGCTGGGTTGACTTTGGCGCGTTTTCTACTTTGTGATGGGGAGTGATGGTCATCATCAGTCTCTTGGCTGATGTTTGCTTCACCTTCACCTTCACCTTCACTTTCATCTGGGAGACCTCTCTTAGCATTTCTTCTCTTTCTTAGTTTTTCTCTTTTCTCTAAAGCAGCGGCTTGAACACCAGCATCGGTGGAGCCATCATCGTTATCCAAAGCTTCTAGCCATTGAGCATCGGTTAAACCATCATTATACACAACAGTCTTACGTTCTCTCTTACCAGAAGCATCGCTCTTGTCATTGGGTAACACATCTTCAATATCTTGTTTGAAAACATCAGGCAACTCTTCAATATTCATCAATCTTGGGCCATCCAATGTCTTATCGTAAGCGTATCTTTCTTCATCCATCTTGGTGAATAAAACCTTTTCAGCCTCACTTCTAGCCAAAATATCATTCAATTCGTCATCATCCAGGTCGTCAGAATCTTTTTCATCACTCTTCTGCTTTTCAGCTTCAATCAATCTCTTCAAGAAAGCTTCTTGTTCTTCAGCACTAGACTTGTTATCGAATTTACCAGCCTGAATAACCTTACCATCAATATCCAATTTTTGATGAGCTCTCTCTAAGATAACCTCTTCAACGGAATCATCAGTRATCAATCTCAAAATTCTGACTTCATTCTTTTGACCAATACGATGGGCTCTATCTTGAGCTTGCAAATCTTGATGTGGATTCCAATCGGTATCGAAAATGATAACAGTATCAGCAGTTTGTAAGTTCAAACCTAAACCACCAGCTCTTGTAGACAATAGGAAACAGAAATACTCAGAGTCTGGAGCATTGAAGTCTTTTAACATCAGTTGTCTATCTTCAGCTTTTGTGGAACCATCCAATCTCATGTACTTCATGTCTCTAAATCTGAGGTAATCTTCCATGATATCCATAACTTGAGTCATTTGGAAGAAAATCAAGACTCTATGACCAGTTGCCTTGAACTTACTCAAAACTCTATCCAATAATTCGAACTTACCAGAAGATCTCCAAATCAAGTCATTGGTCAATCTATCAGGGTTGACCTTGTTTTCAACTTCTTCGAACACAAATGGATGGTTACAGACTTTTCTAAGTTGCATAATCTTGTTATTCAAACCTCTCAAACCTGTCTTAGGAGCACCAACACCATCAGAACCAATGAAAATAGCATTATGAGTCAAAAGTTGTTTGTACATGACAGATTGTAGACCAGACAATTTRCACTTGATAACCTTTTCAACTTTATCTGGAAGATCCTTTTCGACATCTCTCTTTAATCTTCTCAACAAAAATGGTCTTAACACCTTGTGCAATCTTCTAATAATCAACAAACTTTCTTCTTCGGTCAATTCCAGTTTATCTTGGTGACCAGTGTTAGCAAATGGAGTATTGAACCACTCGTCGAAGGATTTCACAGAATTGAAAACCTTTGGCAAGATGAAATTCAGCAAAGCCCAAAGTTCAGGAAGGTTATTTTGCAATGGGGTACCAGTCAAAATCAATCTGTTTCTTGTGTGATAATATTGTGTTAATGTTTGTGATAATCTAGATTGTGAATTCTTCATTCTGTGACCTTCATCAATGATCATATGTGCCCATTTGAATTTAGCCAAAAGTGGTCTGTCTCTGATAATGTATTCGTAAGTTGTCAACATAACTGTGAAATTACCAGCTCTAATCTCATATTGCAGACTCTTACGTTGTTGTTGAGATCCCTTGTAAACGATTTTCTTAACACTTGGGGCCCACTTCTCAAATTCTAATGTCCAATTTGTGATAGTTGACAATGGAACAATGATTAAAAACTTTCCTGTTTCCTTCTTCGCTTCAATCAAGTAAGTCACCAAAGAAATGGATTGAATAGTTTTACCCAAACCCATTTCATCAGCCAAAATACCATTCAAATGATTGTTGTACAAAGAGACCATCCACTCCAAACCCTTCATTTGATATTCTTTCAATTTACCACCCACTAAAATTGACGGCTGCTTGGTAACCGTCTCCTTGATTGTATGAGCAACTTCATAATAATCGATCTTTTCTCTATCTTCCTCAGTATTTTCCGAGTTAGAACTTTCTGGGATTTCACCGTTATCAATTTCAGTCATGACCTTAGTTTCATGTTGTTGAACTTTAACTGCATTAGCCAAAGAATCCAAGAAAGAGTTGGTTTGTTTCAACAAGTGAGTAATTCTGGTATCCTTGGTTTGATCTAACAAGGCAAGATATGCCTCTTCATCATTGGATTTCAAAGCAGCCAATCTCTGTTTAGCAGTTCTTTCCATTCTCTTACCTTCATCTCTCTCAACTTGTTGGTGGAAATGATGGATTGATCTTCCTAATGCTTGTCTGGAACTCTTCTTCTCAATCATCTCATTGTGTGCATCTTGAATCAAATCAAGCAGATGTTTAACCTTCTCCTTTTGTAATTTGACCATGAGCTGTTCTTTCTCTTTCTTTTGCTGTTCTTGTAACTTTTCAGCCAATCTAGCGGTTTGACCGACTTTTTGCTTAGGGCGAATGCAGTATGCCCTTTTCCAAGTTTTGAAAACAGGATAGTTATTCAAATCACTATCCGTGTAAATAGTGTTGGTGGCGGACTTGATAATCAACTGGTTTCTTAACTGCTTTTGATTAGGCAACAAGCGTAAACTTTTTAGTTCAATCAAAGCCTTTATCTTCAAATCATCAACACCATCTGTGATACTATCATTAGCTGTCTCCAAATCATTTTCCAATTTTGACAAGTCATAAGAACCAAGGTTAGAAGGCAAACTCTCCAATTCTTTGGCTCTCATTTTAATCTTTGTTTCCAATTGTTCTTCAGCAAATTTGGTGGCCACTGGATGGATTGAAGAGTTAGCATAGGCTCTGTTAGGAACAACGCCAAAACAACGTGCCTTTTCTTCATAATCATCCAAAGGAATTTCGAGTGGAGCTGAACCATCTTCGGTTGAATCAGTGTCATCAATCTCATTACTCAAACCGTTTTTAGCAAAGTCTAGTTGTAGTTCCAACGGAAGATCCAGATCTTTAGAAAGCATTTGCAAACCAATAATTTGCTTCTTCAGTAAATCCATGTTAACCTCTTCATTGTTTTGACTCCATAATTGAGAAAGTTCTTCCAAGTCGTGTCCATATGTTTCTTCTTCTTTATCGATTTTCTTCAGTGTTTCCAAAATACCCAGTCTTTCAGCCTCATAGGATTTGGAAGTATCTAATTCACGGAATCTCCGTAGTATTTGAGCCAATGATTCCACGGTTTCTGGCATTGGGATGTTTGCTGGTTCCACATTTTTATGGATGACACCATTATTCTTGGGATGTATGTTGTTACCATTGGCAGGAAGACCACCGTTAGCAGTCCCGTTATTAGTCATAACGTTCCTTGCGGAATGATTGACCGACATGAGAATCTGGATTATTCAAACAGACGATGTGAAAAAGAGGGATGTGGGTTGTGTTTTTTTGCTCTTTTATCAAAAAAAAAAAAAAATTGCCACTAGTTCTTCTAGTCAATAAGTTTTGCCCAACACGAATCAGTTAAAAGGTAGTGTTGAAAGGAGAAGAAACGAAGTGCAGATGAGCCGTGATGAGTAGTGCTGTTGAAGTGGTGTCGGGGGGATAGCAGTGTGTTGATGGTAGTTTCAGACCGTGGCACACGTCGTGAACGTGAACTCAGCAAAAATGGGAACCAACCACCAAAAACAAATCAACTTGACTGACCTCTCGATACGATACTCAGTGCTGTTTGCCAGATTGCCTTTTTTTGTCGCGACAAGTCACTTTTGAGTCGCGCACGCCCTCCCCTCCTATCGTATATATAGAGCTATTCTCGTGTTTGGCAGTACGCACGTTACAGTAACAAGAATATAGGAAAACGTTATAATTAAGAGTTTAAATATAAGATAGCTRAATATTGCAAAAAGATGACGAAAGAATTCAGACAAAGAGGAAGAAAATAAGACAAATCATATCATAGTTGTAGAGAACAAAAGAAAATATACCTTTTTTTTATAATGAGCAAAACCAAATGTAAACGGAGACGAAAGTAAAAAAAATTAAATAACAAACTTGATATTTGGATCAATTTGRTGGGATGATGACATTTGTGGCTTTTGAGTGTACTTGGTGGCCAAGACAGTTCTGATATTTTGCAACAATGTCAAGTATGTTTGAGTTGGATCTTGGTTCAAGACCTGCAAGAAAGCCCAACTCAAAGCACCGGTAAACTTACCAGCCTCGTTAGCATCAGCAGAAGTTTGGTCATCCTTACAACCAGAGAACATGATAACATCTGCAGGAGAGGAGTTTTCCTTCTTAATCTTCTCTTTGTCACCAGAGTTACTAGTTTGGAATCTCTTGAACACATTAGCAGCAGAAGACACCATCAAACCAACGTTGTTGGTAGCATAACCCTTGACTAAGTTGATAGCATCACCTTTAGATTCCTTCCAAACGTTATACTCTTTCAAACCACCATCTTGAGCTCTGTAAGTGTAAGGCAAATCCAAAGCGGTACCAGAGTGACAAGAATCGAAAATAGCAGTCAAACGAACACCTTCTTGTAATGGTTGAACCATGTAATCGTTCATAACATCATCAATGATAGAACCACTCTGTTGGAAATCAACAGGATAGATACAATCGTCCATTCCATCGTCTTCATCATTATCATCATCCTTTTCTTGACCACCATGACCAGAATAATGGAAGAACAAAGAATCACCAGGTCTAGCATCCTTAACTAACCATTGCATACCTCTCAAGATGTTAGCTCTCAATGGGACYTTGACGGATTCTTTTTGGTCATCAGTCAACATGACAATATTATCAGCACTGTAACCGTTCTTCAACAAGAAATTGTAAACGTTATGAACATCATTGATACAACCACGCAAAGCATTTGAAGTTCCAATATAGTTACAACCAACTAACAAAGCCTTCTTGGTACCTCTACAATTGGAGTAACCATTRCCAGTTTGAGGACCATGTGGGGAACCTGATGGTCTTTGATATGTGATACCATGACTTTGGTAAGAAGAAGTGTCAGAAGTGTACAAACGACTACCGTCACTGTTTTGAGGTGGTGGTTGTGATGGTCTGCTGTAACCACCACTGCTTTGACTGTGTTGACTGTAACCACTTTGTCCTGGTGGTGGGCCAGATGGTCTGGAGTAACCTCCYTGGTTTTGTTCAAAGCCTCCTTGACCGTAACCTCCTTGACCATAACCTTGACCTGGAGGAGGACCAGATGGTCTAGAGTATCCACCTTGATGTTGTTCGTAACCTCCTTGACCATAGCCTTCTTGTCTACCTTGATGACGACCTCCTTGATTGCCGTATCCTTGATTGTATTGACCTGGGAACATTGTGATTTATTTCGATTGAGGTTGTACTTTCAGTAAGTGTGATGAGTTATAGTTCAATTGATGTAAAAAGAAGAGTTATACAGTTGAAATTTGGAGACGTGGATGCACCTTTAATGGACGTGCACTCCTCCAGACTCCCATCTGAAATTAGTACACATGCCGTAGTAACCACATATGTGTATGTGAGCTAGAAGCTGCTCAAGTCTCAAGAGTTCCGGTCACAAGAAACTGAATCAATTGCCGGCCGTTTCAGCTCAGCTCAGCTCAGCTCAGCTCCGCCAGTCGGCCCAGCCAGTCGGCCCAGCCATTCTTCTCTGTTTCTGTTTTAGCAGCGAGCCAAATTCTATTTCTGTGCGTCAGGCTTCTTCAGCGTATTTTCTGAGATATCGCTGCGCAGCTACTACTCTGGAGTGGAGTCTGCTAAGAGCAGCTAGACTGATTCTTGCTTGCATCCAATTTTTAAATTGACGACTACGATGAATACATTTTACCTCATACCATATACATGGCAAACTCATAAATATTAATTTATTGACATAGTAAAGRGAAWTGATGCAACTTGAAAGTCAAGGAGGAAATGGGGAAATTGGGAACCATCATAATTAGGTAGATTTTTAGGTCTTCTTAAGGAATCTCACCTTTAGCCAAACCAAGTCTTTATAATTCACAGTCTTTCTGCACAAGGCACAACACCCAGAGGCACTACTGGAAACTTTTGAACTAGCCAACGCTTTGTAAACACAGTTTGAGCAATAAAAGTGACCACATGGAGAAGCAACACATTTTTCAATTCYATCAAAACAAATAGGACAAGTGACATCTTTTAAAGATTTGGTTGATGTTTTGTTGGAATCTTTAAGCATATCAGCTGTTGTCTTACTCTTTTCTTCAGTTTCTCCATCTGATCCAAGGATCACAATCTCATCATCTTCATCTTCTTCTTCGTCGTCATCGTCGTCGTCGCTTTCTTCAACGTCATTGTCGTCACTTTCCAACAACTCTGGAACATTAACAGGTACATCAGCTTCTCTGGAGTTCGTTATGGTACCATTCCTGTTACTTGATGTAGTTTTTCGTCTTTTCTTGGGTCTTCCATCTGACGTTGCCTCACTTGGTGCTGGCCGACTATTAGCTGCTGTTGATCTGTTTCTATTTGATGTTCTAGTTTCTTCCCTACTGGGAAATATTATGATATCATCATCTGAGTCTGAGCTGCTGCTAGGATCAGAGAAACTATTATCATCTATCATGGAGGGATCAAACAAACGACTTCCTCTAGTGGTATTGGTGTTGTTTCTTCTTTGATCATATGAACGTCTGCTTCTCGAGCTCATTTGTCTTGTGTCTAATCTTTTGTGATGCTATGGTTCTTGTATAATGATGGTATCTTATGTTAAAGCTTGTTTGACAGTACAGTATTCATGAAACCAAAGAAGCTGTTTTGTTAATGATATCATGATAATGRATGATTCCGCCACTCGATTAGAAGCAATACATCCTTACACCAAGGTCCAACCATTAGGTGCCCAAGCTGCCCAGGAGCCAGGCCGAACACTGAACTTTGTTTGGCAATTGGGTCAAATTTTTTCTACGAAGATCTCATCGTTGATTTCATCCCGTCTACATTGCCATCGTCGAATGAAATCAACCGATTGAAAGTTCAGATCAACATTCAATGGAATTGCCAATCAATTGTCAATTCATGGTCCTAAAGATGGGTTTTCGGTGGTTCAAATTTGAATAGAGAAACGAATTAAAAACTATTTAACGGTTAGAAGAAAAATCAAAAAACCGGTTTCATACTTTATGCATCAATTCTACAAAAATTAGTAGAAGATGAGCAGAGAAGAACAGAAAACTGGGTTGACATATAATGTGGAGTAAAAGAGGGCAAATTAGGATGTTCAGCAAATTAGTTAGAGCAAAAAAAAGGAGAATTACAATGAAGAGCTGAAAATCCAATAGACATGCAAGCTTTCTTTCGGGAAGAAATTGCAAAAAAATAAGCAGAAAGACATAATTAAGAATAAGACAAAATGAAAGAAGAAAAATAAAAATTAGAACAATTAACATCAAGAACTTGCTCAACTTTGAACTATGATGTAGAAATGCGGTACAAGAAAACGTCCAATACAGCATTAATCAAAAGAAAACAAAATAAGATAAAGAAAACAAAGTATAAGCAAAGAACCATATATAAAGATGTATACATTGACGTAGGATCGAAGTAAATAGAATGTCGAAAAAAAAAGAAAAACAACCAAAGCGTTGAACACGGAAAACTAAAAAAGTGATAAAAGAATATGATCCTTCGAAATGAGTTGCAATACCAGTGGTATATAGGTTTCTTCTCTAATGATTTGTTCATTTGGGAAAAAAAGATATGGTACAAAGGAATAAAGGGTTTTGATAACACTAAAGAAAAACATGAAAAAAAAGGAGACAGTCAATGATGGACCAACTAAAGAAAAAGCTCATTAAACTGTGGCGTAGCCCTCAGCTTGATACGACAGGTGCAGAATGTTGGTATTAACGATTGATGGCAGGTAAGGAAATGGCAATTACATTAAAGATGATGATGATGGTTTATGACTTATGATGGAATTGTAACACACGGTTCGAGGATAGAAGTTTAGGGTTCAGGGCCGCTTAGATCTTGGTTAACAAGAATGCGATAATTGCTATGATAATGGCTAAAACGATCACTAATGGAATAACAGCAGGTGAAGATTTCTTTGCAACAGCCTTGGTATCATTTGTTGTGGTAGTGGAAGTAGYTTCTTTAGTGGATCCATTGGCAGTGTCGACAGCCTTAGCTGGAGTGGCATCAGTGRCAGCAGGAGCCTTTTCGGTGTAAGCAGGTGGAGCAGCTTCTTTCACAGCAGGAGTAGCCTTGATGTCCTTTTCAACAGGTTGTGTAGTGTTGTTGGCGGTAGTGGATGGAGCTTTGGCACCCACGGCAGCTGCAGCAGCACCAGCGCCTGCAACGGCACCAGCAGCAGCTGGAACAGCACCATTGGAGGCAGCCTTTGATTGATCTTGGATGGATTGTTGAGAAGATTCCTCTTGAATTGGGTCAACTAAGGAGTCAAAGTTGTAGACAACTCTCAGTTTAACATCTGAAGATTCGCCACTGGCAGCCAATTTTGGCCATATACTGGAAATGGTCTTTGGGTCCAAGTTTTCTTGACATGGAACAGAAACAATCAAGAATTTATCTTTACATTTGGAACCCACAGCTGGTTCAGAATCCAATCCTTGAAATATGATGGAGACATCCATTGATTCACCAGGGCTGATGGTTGAAGCATTTGGTCTGACACAGTACAACTTTGGTGCAGTTGTTTTAACTTTGAAAGCAATCGGTTGTTCAGAGTTGTTGGAGACTGTGATTGTTGTTGTGGATTGCTTTGTGAAAGGAGCTATAGAATGTTATTTGAAGAAGGTAGATAATTGTGTTAGTAAGCAAGATGCAAGAGTCAAGGAATTGAGTTTCATTTGATTTCACGTCAAAGGCACACAGTGTGGAATGAGATCAAGAAAAGTTTTCGAAGAAAGGAAAACAAGACAAGGACATACCATTCAACTCGAGGTTCTTAGGGGTGACTTGCATTTTGTGAATAGATTGGATGTGAAGAGAAGTTATGAAATACTGTCAATGACGAAGACGAGGAAGGCAATGAAGAACAGGAGGGAGTGACAGGGATAGGGGAGTTGTAGTATACGTGGTTGAGATAACCGTTTGGTTTGTTGTTCTTCCCTTTTCGCTCAACTCGAACTCGAATTCAAAGTGCTCCTGTTCCACTTCACGTACTGCTGAGTGCCTAGTGCCTAGTGATACGGTAATACGGTCGTTGGTCACCTCGCTCCTCAGCTCCTCCTGAATTTCCACTACTCCTTCTGATTTTTCAACTTGAAATTTGCTTTTGCTTTGGCTGATTGTGTGCACACCGCTGCCAGCTGCGCTCTTGCGGCGCACCACCTCCTCAGGCTCCCCTTCCCGAAGGCTGTGTTACCGCCGTGATAGCTTATAATAGACGTGCACTTGCGTCGAAAGGTCGAAATATCGTCGCAGTTTCTGTTTTTGTTTTTCACATGATCTTGTGACAGCTCGCCAATTTATTTCATTTCAAGATYATCAAAATGTGCTGCACTAGTTTGAATAATAGTGTCATTTCACTTMTGTTTCACTCTGAAATTTTACTCAAAAGAACCCTCTCGATTTCTATGGAAGATGCTGTAAATCGTGGTTGTTCCTATAAAAACATGTGATTCAAGTAGTTGTAGGGAACACCTGATTTCAATTTTAGAATCAACAGTTGTGGCTCAAATTTCAATCACCACGAAAAATCCCAATTTGGCAATCTCTGACCTCTYATCTTGAACGTACCTTCCTGTTGACTGCCCGTTTGAGATATTCCGTTGTGTCATTTGACTCATAGCAAGACCATGGGCCTTTGCTCGATATTAAGGCTTTTGAGGTAGATTAACGAAAATTCCTTTCAAACTGTTGATCCCTTTGATCTAGCTTTCCTTTATTTCAATTCAACCAGATTGATTGACTGCTTGATATATGTCCGGCTTAAAAGCAAGATTGTTGTGTGAGAGAAATTGCCACCTTCAGAAGAAATTTTCAACGTCACTGGTTTCAACTTTCAAGCTTATCTTGAACAACGATCATGTTTACAGACCATCGTTATTCCCATCACTAAATAAACTTCTACAAATTTCAATGCTTCAAAAGAGCTGAATCCCAAATTTTCACAGGATTATCTGATGCAGTCGCCATATATTCGTTTTCGRTTGATCAACAAGATATATGTTCAAGAGGACTCTTACTACATACCTTTGGAATTAATTACAGGTCATGATATATCCAGAGCTATCCTACTCCGATATCACAAATTCTAATGACTGTTATTTGAAAGAGTTGCTTTTTAACATTTTTGATTGTGGTATATAAAAGAGAAAAATGACACAAGTGTATCATTGAAATAATTTAAGGTATTCAAAAATAGAAAACAAAGAGAGAAATAAATATAACAGAGAATTATAAGCAAGTTGAACAATAATTAAGAGTTGAAGTAAGAATTGAAAAAAAAGTGTTGGTATAGGTCTGCTTTTACCAGATTTGGAATTCATCAAAGTAATCAATTCTGTCCTTATAAGAAACCACTTCCTTAGAAACAGCGTGCTTCAAATTATCCATAAGAGCTGGAGGWCCACATGCGTTAACACCAACAGAACCACCACCAAATGCTTCAATTTCTTCGTGCAATAGATGTTCAAAATCAGGTCTTCCAAACTTGAAGTTGATGAAGGATTTAAACTCGCTCATATCAAAGTCCCTCTCTTTATCTGAATCTGATGATGATTGTTTCTCAGAATTAGTGATAAAATCCAAATTGTGTTCTCTGGTCAAATAAAGATCAATGATAACTCTTGTATCCTTCAACTTGTATAACAAGTCTCTCAAATAATACTGAGCCTCAGCAAAAGACTTTTGAACCCAGATCAATTTAATGTTTTGAGGATTATCCTTTTGAGTCATTTCTAAAGCATGACCAAACACACCTGGGAAACCAGCACCTGCAGCAACCATCAATGCATTTTTATATTTTGCAACTGGAGCAACATCACCATATGGACCTTCCACACAGACTTTCTTTGTGAGCTTACCACCTGCAGTGACCAGTTGTGTATAGATCTTACCAGTGATACCAGACTTGTGCTTGATGTAAAAGACCAAGTATTCGCCTTCATTCAAGATTGTGAATGGATGGTTTTGGAACCATAGCAATGGGTCAGAGAAGTACACATAACCAAATTGGCCTGGTCCACTATGGAAAAGTTTAGGTTTCTTGATGGTGACTTTGAAACTTTCTTCATTGATGATTTCAATATGAGCTTGTTGATATCCGAATAGTGACATTCTGAAAATTCTTAACACTCTGTCCAAGACCCAGATGACACATGCTGCAATTAACCATTCACACCAACCCAATTCTTGACAATGCCACCAACACATAGCGATGAACACTATAGCCAAGATAATGTGTGTGTAAAGGAAAGTTTCATACCAATAGTTTCTGAAGACATGGAAGGAGAAGAACCATAACAGACCAGCAAACAAAGTGGCGATAACACCACAAGTCCAATAAAGATCTTCAAATTCACTGGCATAATCTGGCATAACATAAGCAGTATAAGCAGCTGAATGGATCAATGAATTGAAGAACATGAAACGAGCAACGCATTTATGGAACTGGATAAAGTTTGAGTATTTGATACCGGTGATGAATGTCAAGATGTTGTTTCTACCAGCAAACAAAACCAACAATGGAACTTCGGCAAAGGCAATAATACCGGTACGATCAGCAAGGTATCTTTGGAGTTCCTTAGCATAACTATCCCAAAGAACAGCGTGTGATGGATCGGCATTATAAGGAATAGCCCAGAAGACAACATGAAGAATGGTAAAGATAAAACAAACTAATGTGTCCCATCTATCTGGCATCTGAGCAGTGAACACTTTCCAACCACCCCATGGACGAGCATGCTTTCCTTTTGGTAACATAGCAGGTAAAGTGACATATGATCTGAACCAGTTTATCAAAGGATTGGAGAATTTTTGAGCCAAACCGGTTCTCTTAGCGAAGTTACCGATGGTGGCCAACAACATAACAACACCGAAGTAAACCAACAAACCAGAACCATARKAGGTGGCTCCATCAAGATTCTTATAGAATGGTTTATAAGCTTCATAGATTGCCATTGCGTTGGTCATATTTGGTAAGGCAGGATAATAAACAGGCAAGCTGACATTCTTGATACTTGAACTTGAAATCTCATATTCGGTGGCATTCAGGTATTGATCTCTGTAAAAAGTCCATGGAGCAACGAAACCGGTGTATTCTTCACAGTTTTCACTGAAGTATTTGAATGTTTTTTCCATTTGGTTGACATCATGACCTGTGACTTTTTGGACACAAAGAAGAAGAGATCCTGTTGATGGGGGATATTGACACATGGTATCATAGTAAGCAGCATATTTACCTGGTGAGAAACCTGGAACAAAGTCATAAACATAAGATGAAGTCATTGCTGAATCACAGGACCAAAACTCAGCTGCACCTTTTCTACCATTGAAAGAGGTTTTCCAAGTGGCAGTTGCAGCCACTGTTATTGGATAGAAGATTGTGAATAGAACCAAGAGATGTTGCCAATTCATTCTATATGGAGACTGTTGAATGATGAGATGTCGAATTATGAGTGGACCCTTTAGAAAATCTTTATTCAATATTAATGAGAAGTGTAAATGTTAAAGGGAATTTGACAGACCTTTATATGGTTTAAGAGAAGTTGGTTCTGCTGATCAAAAAGATAAAATTTGCGGGATATGACCGTGGGGACTTTTTCCTGCATATATGCAAGTGTAGCATATTGTAACCAATGGGAAAGGATATAATCAAAAAGATCTGGGACCCGTACAACGTTGAAGGGCATCTGTTTRAGTTTTCAAATGCAGGCGGCATGTATCGAAAGGAGATTGGGCTTGAAATCTGCATACAACAATACACCTTGTATAGAATTAAGGTCTGACTTCTGAACTTCTTTCGGCATTGTTCTGTAAATTAGAATGATCAAGTCTTCCCAGATCTGTCGAGATAGATTGGTAAGAAAAAAATGACATGATATAGGCATGTGCATGTTTAACATTCGATTCATTCAATTGCTGATGATCATCATATATGTCTACCGCGGGCCATTGAACATGGTACCGAGATATCTGGCTAAATTAATGTTAATTCATGAGCCTTTGATTTGATAAATACGAAGACCGAAGAGTCACCTCCAGTTGTACAGTTTCACTTCGCAAATGCCTAGAAAAAATATATTGCTTGTCATTTTTCCAAGAGAAGTACAAATTTGCAAGTCTTGACTCTTGACCCTTGTATACATGTGAGGATAACTAATTGCTTAAAGTAAATGTTTCCGGTCATGCGGTAAAACTGTCCAGGCAGCTGATTCAAACTAAACAGATCCGTTGAAAAAATTAAGCTTAACTTGAACACATGATCCTGCATATTATATGCAAGTGATAGATCTGATAACCCTAAGATCATGCACAATTTTTTTATTTCTGTTTTTGAGCCAGAATTAGTCTATTATACCCTTGAAATGGCGGCCAGTTGCACTGAAWTGATTAAGGGATTACTCAGCATTACAAAATTTGGCTCCGAATTTGAAATCCGGTTTCGAATTGATAATGCTATAAATTATCGACACATCTCAAGAATTGGTATGAATTACTTGAGGGCAAGATTAATATGTTWTATAGCTAGCTTCATCGATGTGAACCAAGTCATGATATACATGTAAGATCTTCAAATGTCACTTTTATACATATGAGCAACATGCATATATTCATGTAGAATGGTCATGACATTTAAAACGTTCACATATGTGTGCATGGGCGCCGGAATCAAAAWTAATAACAGAGCTTATATAGCTGCAATTCCGTACAATTTTTGAAAAGCGGCCAATTAAGGTGGAATCGAATRCATGCAACWTGGAACTGTTGATATGTCTTCTGTCTTTATTTCGACTTCAATTAAAAGCATGAACCAATCAGCATCCACAGAAGTGTGGAGTTCGGTGTAATCCTTCGGAGTATCTCATATTCTCTTCAAGAGCTTCAAAATGGTCTCCATTATGAGCTTGCTTACTACAAGCTACCTTATACATCTCCCCATTATTGAAAATTCGTAGAGGATTGTTCCAGGTCGGCCTAGTTGGCCTCGATCATGTTTTTTCTTCTTTGATTATTTATTAACCGCTTAACAGTTGTTCAATCACCGAAATAAGATTCAAACTAAATTAACATGCAATCGGCCGAAACTTCTTCTGGAAAGCCGGAAGTTTCGAGGGCTCACTTCCCGTCGATCTTCTTGTTGAGAGTGGAGTTAAAATTGTTAATTCCAAAATCTCCATATATTTCTTTCGGTCATGATGGGCTTAAGTGTATATAACTTTTAACACATGGGTCATATCATATCTTGTTGTCAGTAGCTAATTAAAAAAAAATAATGTATATTTGATTGCAGATGACCAGCTCCCACTTTATATGGCGCTTATATGAGCCTAAAACGTCGAATTTGAAATGATCAAAAGACGCATATGATCATCAGCTGTGCATGCATGTACGTATATACGTTAAAACAGCTTGTTATATGCAAGTTTGAAAATTGAGAAGCTCGATACTCTTTATAGCAGGATTATATAGGCCGAGATAGTAAGATATACTTAACTTAGGGGGCCATATTGGGGAAATTTAATCTAGCTTGAATTAACACCTAATTTGCCAGAAGTTTTCTACATATATATAAAATAGGGTTGATCAGTAGAATGAATCAGCTAGCGCAGAGCYTATATATAATTTGATACGTATATAACTGAGAAACTTGGTTCAGGAATTTCACTTGAAAAAAAGCTACGAATTCAAACTTGTCTCGTACGTGAGTTTGTATTGCACTTTCTCGTGACCTCGAGGGTTTCACAAAATAGCACGTGATTTACTCATGTGACTCTTCGTCGCGTGACTGTACTTACATGTCCTTAAATATGGTGAATTAATRAGTCAGGTTAACAATATAAACTCACAATCAACAATAACCAAAAGGCTAGAGAAGATATTCATCAATATATGTAAATTCGAATTTCACTTCACACAAAACATGAGTGCACGGAAATCAAAAAAATGGAAGCTTTTGAATTGAAAAAAGATGCAGCTCTCTATCAACCAACCCATGGAACAGTACGATCAGARCTCAAATATGGTTTGTTCAACAAATACGAAATCCTCGTTTACAAAGAATAAGTATCGAAGGGKTTTTTTCGTCAGTTACGCAGTGTAACCATAGTTGTGAAATGGTCTAGGTTCAATTTTCAATTCGAAACACGGGGTCAACTGTAAACTGGGTCAACACAAGTTAAAACTTGATCACATACATCTGTTAAGCGATCTTGTAATATTGAGACTCATGAAACTAGGCTAGAGATCGATATAAACGATGCAAATCAACATCAGTGAGACAAATKTATATATGGAATAAAAGTAATTAAGCTATATATATTGCAAAGCTCAAACACACATGTTAGATTTAGAATCAAGCCTTTGTGATGGTACGTACTCGAGTACATTATTTCAAAGATTTCCTTCACTTGAGGAACGCGTGTTGAATTTTGAAATTGCTGCGAACCAAATTTCAAAATTGTCATAACGTGATCATTTCGGGTACCGTAGTATCATTATCGAATGGCATATATATGTCCGGTCGGAGCTTTATCGGTTGCTAATACACATCACGACTTGTAAGTTTAAGCTCATCTAAAGTAATCAATTTCGAATGGCACAGTTACAAAAATGAGTGCGAGCAAGCATGAGATGGCACGATTGATGATAACCTTTATAATTGTTGTATGTTGCACAATTTTCAATTAGAGTTTTATAATTAAGAACTCTTTTGGTTAAATTTTGAGTTTAATACAGGTAATATCGTCAGTTTTGAATTAATTTTGAAATTCAAATAAATTATGGTTTCCAAACTTAATACTTGTCCATATGTTGTGCAGAGTCCCCGAACAATTGAATACGACATTTTTTTGCACAGCTACAACAAAAAGAAAAATCAAATTTGTGAGCAGCTCGCAGCTCATGAGAAGTTAGAACTCGTACGCGTACGCGAGGAAGCGGGCAGTCAGTCCTCAGTGAGTCAGGCCGCGGCCCGGAACATRCCATGTGTGGGGATACTGATGATAAAATTTTGTGATTATCTTCCACTTCAATAATAYAAATAAGCAAAAAGAACACCATTCCGGAGTTATATATATTGAATAATCTGTACATACAATGCAAATTAGATGAATTCAAATTCAAAGTTTGTTCAAGCTCATCATATCATCGCTCGAGGAAAAGAATTCACAAGACGCGTAAGCAAAAATGCAAACTGGCTTAATGTTAAAGGGGCATTTTTTTCTTTCCTTGATGACGGCCGGTCAGACCAGTGTCGGTCAGTCATGGCTTGCTCTTAAGCTAGCTTCACATATCAGGCATCATCTTGATTGAATTGACTTCTTTGAACACAATAAAGATGGTTTAGTTCAACAGGTACACAGCACAGATCGAAGTGTGTCAACTTTCAAGTTGAATCATCAAGTGTGCGTGAAGCGTGAAGGCTGGGGGCTTGTTTTTTGGATTGCACTATAGTAGTGCAGTGTGTCCCAGATTCCAATCATGAATCAAGGACAAATTGAAACTAGTACAACAACAGGCACACACTACGCTAAAGTTGATTCCATTGATTTCAAATTCGGTGTAAGCTTTGATACTTGGAGTACAGTTTTTTTAATATTGCTTGCTAAAAGTTAAGCAATTCTTCGATCGAGGTTGCTTGATTTGATTTATCAATTTGATGGATGAATATGGGTAAAAAATTTCCCAGTTTCGGTATCGGTTATACCGTTACTCCAGTGAGCACCCATGAACAGGCGAGCTCCAGGTTTCAACGGTTTTTTGGTTTTTTAAATTTTGTTCATCTGCTTAATTCTGCTGATAGGTCATTTCCCCCATCGTATGATTGCATACGTACGTACATGATGGAAATCATATGCATGCACCTTTTGTGAATATTGGCATCATAGATAATCACATCTTATGTGATACAGCACGTTGTGGCATTGTCGGTGGGTGGGCTGCAGTGCAAATTCGACGCGTTCGTTTTTAAAAATTTGACTCCTGTAAAAGAAGGTTTTCCTTGCATCATATTACGCGTAAGCTTGTAAAATTTTTAAGGCACGTCAAATTGTCTTAGTGGCAAGTATAATTTGATTTCCTAATTGGTATAAATTAAATTTTTATTTGGCACCGGCAGCTATAGGCCAGGATCACCAGTTGACAACCTTGAATAAATACACACACTCACACACACACACGTTATACAATTCAGCTTTACTTACAGCTTACGTCGTTGATATATATACGATGAAGCAGTGCTGGCATTTATGTACAATATTAAGGTATTGCAGTCACATGAACAATCAAACAGTGCCGTGACTATGGTTTATTCCACCGCACCTTTGTTTCGCTGAATACCTTTGATACCAGTGACCCTGTTTCTCATTATAAGAACWATCTCATAATCCAGCTTC
This sequence comes from Ambrosiozyma monospora, assembly GCA_001599995.1. Classification (NCBI taxonomy): domain Eukaryota; kingdom Fungi; phylum Ascomycota; class Pichiomycetes; order Pichiales; family Pichiaceae; genus Ambrosiozyma; species Ambrosiozyma monospora. The sequence goes on from BCIP01000012.1 coordinate 655,569, forward strand.
CTATTATTTGAATGTCACTGTCATATGAAATCATATATACACATGTGGGCACTGGGACCTGTAGTTTAAATTTATATCAACATCAAACAGGTTAATTGGCAGTTGATCGAGGCCAAATTTGAAGTCAGCTTCAATAAATTGTGATCGATCTGGTGGTCTCAATTGATTGATTCCAATGCTCCCAATGCAATTGGCTATCCCTTGTATATGCCTTTGGAAAATTGGCATGCAAATCAGTGTGGCTATCATTGCAGATAAGACGGTAAAACTAGCTGGGTTAGGGGTAGCTAGCTTGTGCAATGTGGATGGTAGATTGCAATAAAACAGGGATTTGAGAGGTTTGTCTTTGGAAATATAGAATCATTTTAAAGATTGGAACTTTATTAGTTAATTGAGCTAAAATATGGTTGAAAGTGTCATGTTTGAAGATCGAGGGGGATATTGTAAGAGTCTAAGACGGTTGTTTGTTTAATTTATTCGAAAAAGGAAGTTGACGTACTACTTTCAGACACTGGCTCGTCTTGTTTGATTCTTGAACGCTTAGCRGTGCACCTTAATCTTTRGACCGTGTTTTTGATTGTTGCCATTCYTTCCAACTCCACGTTGTTTGGTAGCAACATGATTACATTATCACAAGCTTGGACTATGGGCATTACAGACAGCTACTTGATCACGATATATACCATCAATTCACGTGTGCTGCTTGTATAAATTGGGAATTTTAACTGGAACATGGCAGCTATAAGGCGACTGTATTATTAAGATTCAGCACTTTTAACAATTGGTGAATCGTGAGTCGAGGCCATGCCAATGATGCCGCCATGTGAATGTGAATGTGAATGTGAGATGCAGTTGTTGCAATTGTTGGAACTTTGCACATGGTGTAAYTAGTGTAAGCTGAGTGTGAGTCTCGGTTTTTCAACCTTTTCTGTACATCAATTGCAAAAGATCGAAGAAAAGAGATCCTCCTAATGGAAGCAGCAGGCTGCAGGCACAACAACAAGTGTCCGCCCGCCTTGCCTGGGAGACTCAGCTGGAGAGAGCTGGCCGGCCTGCAGGCTGCACGTACGGTTCACCGCGGTGCACCCGGCGGGCCTATATAAACTTCTCAAGTCGTGTGCACTGCAAACCAAACACCAGGCAGGCGACTCACAAGTGTACGCGGTACGTGGTGGCTGGGACCTACGGCAGCAGTGGGAAGCAGCGGGAAGCTCGGCCGCCTGCAACATCAACGAGCAACAGCCAGTGGGAGACGGGATGGGACGGGTCATGTGCATATGTCAGCCATGGCCGATCCAGCCTCCAGCCCAGTTGGCAGAGTCTTGACAGTACTCGCCAGGAAACCGTCCACCGTCCACCGTCAGTCCACACTCCCTCCACAGAGCACCAGGGCATGTGCACGCAGTAACGTATCGAAGAAAAAGTGTTGCTGGGGCGCTTTTGACTTTGCTGAGCAGCGCACGCAGGTTGCTCGAATCTCAGCAAATCTCATGCGCGAGGAAAAGGGGAAAATTCGAAAATCTGCCTTTTTGCTCAGTTTCAGAGTATTTAGTAGTGGCTTTCGCTCTTTTCTTACTTCCTTCGTGATCCAGCACACCCAGCCAGCCAATACACCTCAATACACCTCAATACACCTATCTCTCGTTTCCACGTCTACTTCCTGTTCCCTYTTCCCTCTTCCCTCTTCCCTTTTTGCCACCTCCATCCTTCTTTATTCTTGTCCATCCTTATTCGAACTACGTCTTCAAGCTGTCAATACTTCTTTGTCACCCGTTCCCTCTTTACGCCGAAGAATCCTCTTAAAAAGAACACCCTCACAAAAAAGCAACATCTCAAACACGAAACACCTGGCTTGATCGAACCTTCTCCCACAGTCCCACTCTTTCCCTCTCTCGTTCCAGCAAAACAACACACGTTTTTTAACACTTCCCCTATCACATTTTCTTTCTTGTTTGATTCATAAAAGCTTACTTTCTCCTTATAGGAAACAAACACATTCAACAGCATGAAAACTATGAAACCACAAATGCATTTATCTCTCTCTAGACAAGGCTCCATAAAAGACGTGCCATCATCAGGAAGAATGACGCCTACGGGTTACATGACACCAGTCCACGCAATGACACCAACATCATATCAGTTTCAAACACCAGCCTACAATTTTGCTGGTAGAAGCAACTCCATTACCTCTTTCCAGTCTGACTATAGTTATAGCGGTGGTGATGCCATGATGGCAGACTGTACGCAGGTCAGCTCCATCAACTCTTCCATTTATACTCCAGAATGTGACACCACCCCTTCTTATGACCACGATTTTACACAAAGATTCGATGATATCTTGATCAGCATATACCATGGTTATCTCAATAAACCCAACATCACACCTTTCAATCCGAGCTATCCACCATCCGGTATCGTGTCGAAAATCTCCAAACAAATGTACCAAAAGCTCTTAAAAGACAGAAGTTTACAGTTAGATAAAAATTTTAAGAGAAATGAGGACTTAATGAGCGATTCGAAACAGGCTTATTGTCTCGCTTTGATTAGAAGAAGATTACTTGAGCTTTGCAATATGGATGCCTTACCTAGTACACCAAGCAGCAGCAGATCTAACTCTATGAATGGTAATACAATGCCAGGAACACCACAATACAATAATCAGATGTCTATGGGTGGTCCAAAACCATCTTGGCTACATCAAAATCCAATGTACTCGGCAACAAGACTGTCATCTACAGATTCTTTGGTTGACACAGTTCAATTCTCTGCTAATGGTCCAATGCAACCTCAACAACTCCATCAACATCAACTACAGCCGCTCATGCAACTTCAACAACAGCAACCAGTTCAGCATTCCCATCACCACCACCATCAATCACCAACTCATCATCATCAATCACCATCTCACAATCAAGCTCCATATTTCCCATCTTACGATTCCATGATAACGCCACCTTCTAGTCAGGGTTCTCCTTACAACAAGTTGACTCAACTGCAAGCTCCATCCTCTCCAGCCTTAGGTGATGCCTCTCAGTTTCATTTCCATAATGGTGCTAACAAGTACAAGCCTGCTAAATTGCAACCTGTTATCCCTCCTAACTCAGATATGTTTTCATTTGAAAGTGGTTTAAAACCTCTTGAGAGTCCATTCCATGAAAATCAATTTCAGTTCGCTCCAAGTATGCCTACCCCATCAACATCCCAATCTACCTTATTGTCTGGAAATTCAGGGAAATCTTCTCACGGAATGTACAAACATATTACAAGCTCTATGAACTCACTCAATGGTACTGCAGCTCCTGTGACAGGTGGATTATTACCTGGTGCTGCTGTCGAGTTTGAAGTGGATCCTTTGTACAATAAAACTTCTCAAAGAAAGAGAGACAGTTTGAAACTGAAGAGAAATATGAAATGATTACTTTTACAATACTCACTATACTCACTGACTGCTGGTGTCAGCTGAAAGAACTATTTTTTTTCCAAATATTCCCATTAATAAATTTGGTCGGTACATTTGCTTTTTCGTATTATATTTATCAACTTTTGTTTTTCGATGTTTTTTTTCTATTCTTTACATTTTTCTCCTTATTTCACATGATTGCCTTGTGCGAACCCACTTGCTGCTACGATTTGTTCCATTTCTAGCCATTCAATCCCTCACTCTCATTGGTTACCGAACACAAGAAAACAAAAAAAACAGTCAATCTAATCAAATCAAGACACCCATTGGACTTTTAAGTTTTCCATTCTTTCCTTCCTGTGAACGCTATATTCCCATTCGACTTTTTCTTCCCCTTTTTGTTTTGATATAATATGATACCTAGGTGATTTTTCTTGCAATACCACGCTGTTAACTTCTTATTTGTTTCCTGTCACTATTACTAWTATTATCACGCTACTACACAGTACCCAAACACACATATACATTCTCAAAATTTGTTTTCCCATATTTCGCTTACGAAGCTGACAATCACCAAGATATTCAAAGAATAGAAGGAGAAAGAAATTGAAATAAAAAATGAAAGTTCTAGTTTTTTGGTTATCTTTTCTTTCCGGCTTACTTGAATGTTTTTGGATGAAAAACTTGTCTGTTGAATTTTCTTCGAGCGATTTGACATATTTATTGTTCATGCTTTCTCTTCTCTTAACCATCAATAATTTCCTCTCTTCATTGCTTGTTCCCATTTCATGTCTGTTGCTGTTTGTTTGTCTATTATCAACATTCCATCATTCCCTCTTTGTTCACAACTCACAATATATCACCATCTCTGTCACTATTAGGGTGTTTTCCATAAACTCGTTACCTTTCATCTTTCTTCCATTGCTGTTCCATTTGTTCCATAATTTTTTGTTATTGCCTCACTCATCAACCGCCGATTTCTTCTTTTTTTTTGCACCAAAATAATTTCATTTTGAAGAAAAGCAAAAGAATGGCTGGAGTGCACGTTGTACAATTTTACTCTGTTATTTTAGTTTTACCCACTTTTTTGTTTGTTTTGTCTTTTGTCTTTTTTATGTTAGAATTTGTGTGTGTTTTATTTTATTGTTGTGTTTTCTTTCGTTTCCTCGTTTTTGATGTTACGTTACCTTATATCCTCCTTTTTTATCACTTTTACTCTTTATTGAACTCCTTTCTATATACATTTGCTTGATTTTTACAATTTTTTTCTTTTGCTATACTACTGTTTTACCTTCCCTTGTCCGTGTCCTTTCGCTTTTCTTCTTCTATTACAATTTCCTTTTAATATTACTGTAAGTTAGCTCTGTGTTTCTTCATCACCATATAATAAAAAACTTTGAATCATATTGGATGAAAGGATCGGTTTTGACAACATACTAGTCAATATACTAAGAAAATGGCATAAATATCGTAGTTGTACTTAGGTACACGTTAAAAATTAAGGAAAAAAAAAACAAAAAAATGAAAACAAAACAGAAAGTTAAAGCAAATTCAAAATGCTGAAGTAAAAAGATAGGTAAGAAAAGCATAGATCCTGAAACACGCTTGCAAATCAATATTTGAGGTTTCATATTCTCACAAAGCATGATCATAAACCACTTAAGCGGACCAAGCCTTGAAAGTGTTGATCAAGTTTCTGGTAGAAGAATCATGGGTTGAAACATCGGTCTTATCACCCAACTCGTTCAAGATAACCTTGGCCAAAACCTTACCCAACTCAACACCCCATTGGTCAAATGAGTTGATACCCCAAATGGCACCTTCAACAAAAGTGACGTGTTCATAGTAAGCAATCAAAGCACCCAATGTGGCAGGAGTAATCTTTTGAGCCAAAATGGAAGTGGTTGGTCTGTTACCTGAGAACTGCTTGTGTGGAACCAAAGAGTCGGCAGCACCTTCGGATCTAACTTTAGCTTCATCTTTACCTTGCATCAATGCCTCGGCTTGAGCAAAGAAGTTAGAAGCCAACATTCTTTGATGTAAGTTTTCTTCAATTGGGTTATGGGATTGAGCAGCCAAAATGAAATCAGCTGGAATCAATTTGGTACCTTGATGAACCAATTGGAAGAAGGAATGTTGAGCGTTGGTACACGGTTCACCGAACAAAACAATACCGGTTTCATAGTTGACGAACTTGGAGTCCTTGGTAACGGATTTACCGTTAGATTCCATAGATAATTGTTGCAAGTAAGCTGGGAATCTGTGCATGTATTGATCAAATGGAGCAACCAACTTGGTTTGAGCCTTGTGGAAATTGTTGTACCAAATGGTTAACAAACCACCCAAGAAGGAAATGTTCTTTTCAATTGGAGCAGAAGTGAAGTGATTGTCAAAAGCTTCAGCACCCTTCAAGAAGGCTTCAAAGTTGTCGTAACCAATGTACAAGGCGACGGACAAACCAATGGCGGACCAAACAGAGTATCTACCACCAACCCAGTTTTCGAAACCAAACATGTTCTTGGTATCAATACCGAACTTGGCAACTTCAGTGGCATTCGTAGACAAGGCAACGAAATGCTTAGCGATATGTGATGGTTCTTTAACTGAATCCAAGAACCATTTCTTAGCAGAGTTAGCGTTAGCGCAGGTTTCAGCAGTGGTGAAAGTCTTAGAAGCAATCAAAAACAAGGTGGTTTCTGGATCACACTTCTTCAAAGTTTCAGCAATGTGAGTACCATCAACGTTAGAGACAAAGTGGACACTCAATGATGGGTCAGCATATGGCTTCAATGCTTCAGTAACCATAACTGGACCCAAGTCTGAACCACCAATACCAATGTTAACGATACTGGCGATTTTCTTGCCGGTGTAACCCTTCCATTCACCTGATCTGACTTGGTTGGAAAATTCCTTCATGTGTTGTAAGACAGAGTCAACTTCTGGAGCGACATTGACACCGTCAACCTTCATTGGCTTATTGGCTCTGTTTCTCAAGGCAACGTGGTAAACAGCTCTGTCTTCAGTGGTGTTAATGTGGTCACCAGCAAACAAAGAATCTCTCAAAGTTTCAACCTTGGCCTCTTTGGCTAATTCAACCAATGTGGATAAAATCTTTTCATCAATCAAGTTCTTGGAGAAATCGAATAAGATCTTAGAACCATCATARTTTTCAAAAGTTGTGGAGAACTTTTCAAATCTGGAGTCATCTTTGGCAAAGGCATCCTTGGTAGAGAAGGACTTACCGTAGTCATCGTAAATGGCTTGCAATTGTTTCCAAGCAGCTAAGTTAAGAGGAGAGGTCATTGTGAAGTAGTGTGTTTAGGTGGTTGATGTGGATTAGATGATTCTTCAGGAGAAGTTCAATTGTGGTGAAGGGAGAAAGAGGATGATTGAACAAGGGCAAAGAAGGGAAATGAGTTGAAGCTTGTTGCTTGACAAGTTGTCTGATGCCCATCGTATTACCAATTCCAATTCCACTGTCAGTCTCAGTCCGTTTCAACTTGCGTGTCTATTTCGCCCGCTCGCTCCAATTTGTCCACTTTGGCTGTAGCCTGCCTGCCTGTCAGTGTGTCCCTCTTCTCTACCTCTTCTTTCCCTCTACGAATGCTGCACGTACTTTCCCTCTCCGTGAACCGTGCCGTGTTTCCCGTCCAACTTGTGTTATTCTCTATCTTGCCATTGTTGCTGGAAACCAGCTTCCCATCTAAGTGAACATCTTCTCAGAACATCTTCTCAGAACACACATATATGCGAACTCCTTCAAAGAGTGGCCCTAACAGTATCATTCATGACCAATTGATTGAAGGAAACTCAGGTGTAACGGCCTTAACAGGTCGACATGTGGGTGCCCTGGATCTCTGTTCTCCGACAATTTCGGAGGTCGGAGGTTTTGCAATCAGAGCAGCGCGCGTGGAGAGATTCTATATGAGCTCATGATTAATAAACGTTTCAATGATCGAGAACTCATGTTGAACGAACAATTCGACTTTGTGGCCAATTTATATCTCAATTCGGAAACTATCAATAACGGCATTAAGTCTTTGGATGGCTTGCAATCAGATTCAAGGAATAACTGGCCCCTATATATACAATTAAATATATCTTGATTGCATGCACCGCGCATGGCTCCAACTCCGGGCAAATAATTCACCCCTCAGGTTAAGCTAGTACATGAACAACTAACTTCCATTTTTTAAGTGAGTATATATTATCGAATTGATATTTTATTTATATACATATAGATTCCAGCTCACAGTTTATAATTTTAAAACATTGAATAAATTATAATAAAATCTTGAATTACGGGTATTATATGTACAAATTTATACTAGATCGCATATATACAACCTCTGAAAACTATTGGTATAAAAAAAATTATCAGACAAACAATTTTTTTTAATGAACCCAGCTCAAAATTTCGTCTTAAATTCATAAAAATTGTCCGACCCCCAAAAAAAATAATATAAGTTTATAGGACCACAATGCACATGAAGTAGCGCTCACGTATYAAAACTTTTCGGCTGCATTACAGTTTATCTACGTGGGATTATACAATCAAATAATAATTAGAAAGATATTATATATAGGTTCGGTAACAATAATTCCAAAACCAAATTTTCCTATTTAAATGGAAAGCTAGCTAGCTAAATTTTGTTATATATAATTCAAAGGTTGTTTTTCTTGATCGATAGGTATACGTATAGATATTTTCCAGTTAAAWATCAATATAATTTTGAGCTTTATTAGAATAAAAAAAATATTATTTTGTTAAATTTTTTCAATGGTCTGTATAGACTTTACTTAGGAGTTAGTTCTCTTTCTTTTTTATTTATTTTATTTTTGCTATATAGATAAATCATGCTAGATCATCCAACTAAATCAATAAAGCAGTAAAAAAAAACTTTTTTTTTACCAAAAAATGCGAGCTTGTTTTAATTTAGAAGACTAAAAATAAGTTGGATTAGCTATATATACTGTTATTTGGCTGTAAAAAGTCTTGTAAGGCCGAATATATAAGGAAAAAAAAGAAAACTTGTTCCTCCTAAATAAAATCTCATTTTATAGGTTAAGAAAAGACTGAAAAAAAATAGTGACCATAAATATATGCAGAATTGAGATCAATGGAACAAATCAAGGCTTGAATATCACCATTTCACATCAACATGTAGAATCATATACTATATTTGTCTCCCATGCATGAAAGTAGATCTTATCTAAGCTCTCTTCTACACAACGACAAATTGTTAAGTATTTGTGTGAAAGGTTTTTTTCTCCCAAAAAGAAAGTAAGAGCTTGTCTTTTTTTTTTACCAAAAAACTTAATTCGGAAACCTAAAAAGCAGTTGAATGAAAATACTTAACAGTCCAAGGCAAAAGTAAAATATTATTAAACATGATGGATGATAGAAGAATAAAATAGTTTGTTTAATTTTAAAATGAAAAGAAAAAAGTAAATTAATATAATGGTAAAAGGAAATTAATAAAAAGGTAGAGACAACGAAATGACAGAAGGTAGTTTTTTTTTACCTAAAACGTCAGATATTTGCAGGGGGAAACATGTACAATAGTCCAAGTTCTCTTGAGATTAAGGTCAAAAACCCCCTGTGATCGTTCTTATAGCCCCGATCGGTAGTTAATCAAGGATAAAATAGATTTGACTTTTAAACAAGATAAATAAAAATAAAAAGTATAGACTACAATTGTCATGCAAGCCAAGTAAAATGACAATAATTTTTGAGATTTGAAATTTGATTAACGATATAATCAATATTATGATATATGAAAAGCATTTACTACAAACAAAACATTAAAATAATTGATATATATATATAAAACCTTATCGATAAATATGAGTAAATATCCAATTAAGCATCACATTTCAACAATTCTACGTATATGATTTTTGATTCTGTAGTTCCAGTGTTGATGGATTTTAATCCTCACATGTGTCCATGTTGTCAAGAAGCTGTAGGTTGTCAGCGTTCACTCGATATAATGTTAAGTGCACAGGTGTTACTCCCGGGTAACCTTCGCTCTTTGGTTGAGACAAAGAGTTACGCCGTCGAGTCACTGTGGTGATTAGCATAGGCAATAGACTTAGAATAAAAGTTGGAATATTGGCCAGGCCGAGAGTCTGTGTATAGAATTAATCAGTGAAATATTTTCTCTGTATAGAACTGTGTATCGGTTGGCACTGTTTGGAAAAAAAAAAAAAAAAAGCTTTTTTATTTAAGGCCATATTAATTAACAAATTTAAAAACTTGCATTTTTTTTTAATTAACATCAACTCAATAAATTATGCACAAATATATCTATTTCGAATTAGAAATTGTTAAAAATCCCATCATTTTGGATGGAGAAAAATTTAAAAGAATAACAAAAAATTAAAAAGTCGGAAAATTTCATGATTATCTTATTAATCAATAAATTCTGTAATACAATAAAATATAAAGACTAAACTGGTGGTTCAGACCATCAAAGTTCAAGCACCATTAGTTATTGAAGGGAGTTGTCTATCTCTCTTTTAGACTCAATCATCACTTGTAATAGATAAGCAACTGGCATTGTTTAAAAACAAAATCGAGGCCTTTCATCCCCCAACCATGATAGTAAAAAACCTTTCACCGAATTCCAAGTAAACTTTAATTTGTTAATCAGCAACAAAAATCCATCAGTACCAGTCTATTTCCCTTAATATGGGAATTTTTTTCTATAATGATTATGAGTTGGATTTGCAATCACTGTAGTTGCGAGATAGTAGAGTGTTGCTTAAGTGATGCAATAGTTGTAGTGATATAAATTGGTATAATTAGTAGCAGCGTTTTTATCCGATTAGTGAGTCATTTGTATGGGGGAATATTTCTTATGTGAGCTTGCCTTTGATATACGTTTAAAAATTAATAAATAAGAGAACACAAAGTAAAAACTAATTGTATTGCATAAGAGCTTACGTAAGCATGTACAAATAGGGGAAAAATTGTGTGTGTTACAGATTAGCGTTTGGCTAACCTTATAACCTTGATTCCTTATTAGTCGATGTCCAGTTGTAATAACGATGTATTCGTGTAATGTTAACCACAAGTTAAAGAGAGTGTTATTAGATGATTTATAAAGAAGAACATGTATGTAAAGGAGAAGGAGGAGATGGGACAAAGCCAGACATATTTATACAGGTTCTCACGCTAATCCTTATTCTGTATCCGTCTCATTGTATCCTTATCGCGTACGTGTAATATAACCCTTGTCTGTGTCACGTGTCATTCACGTGCCATTCATATATCCTATATTCATAACCTAATGTGTTACAGTGTGTGATAAGGCCTGGCTAGCTCAATCGGTAGAGCGTGTGACTCTTAATCACAAGGCTGCGGGTTCAAGCCCCGCGTCGGGCTCTCTTTTTTTTAAAATTTTATTTTTCTTTTATATCGAAACTGAAATCCTTTTTTTTTCACAACCCGTGAAACAAAAACGTTGATCTATTCGTTTAAAATCATGAATTTGTACTCTAGCTGTCGAAAAAATCAGTGATCACAGGTTGTTCCAGAACCATGATACTACTATATAGAGTATTGGGAATTCAGATTTATACTTACAAAACCAGAATACAGAGGAGTTTTACTTTACATGATAATTGAAGATAGATKTCAATTGACTTATTTATGTTCAAAATCAGAGTCATTAAATCAGTTTTTTTCGTTGGTAATCACAGATCAATTAAGATCTCGTACAGTGTGAATATCGAAATAGGATCATCACTATGAACATAAATAATTCAATTGTTATCAATCCATGTTAATTCACAATCTCATTCCGAAACATTTCAGAAAAGAGCTTGTGAAATCACAACAAACTTGAATGATGACAACTGAATGATCAGATATCTTCGACCTGTCATCAATTCCCATCCCGTCAACACCTTCAAAAAATGTACACAGAAGATGCGACTACTAACTTAATAGTGACGAAACGGTAATATTATGTCCGCCCGGTCGGATTGATCATCATTTCAATCAGAATCAACAATCCAAGTTTGTCCACTTGTTAATCCGTAACAAAACAAAATGCCTGAACAATGAAAGAGTAGAGAAAGTTAGTAAGAAACGTTCTGCACTGACAATTTCCTTTCTTCAATATTAAACAGAGCTCATACAAGGCTGAAACTTAACGATAGATGCAATTGTCAACATATGAAATACAACATTCGGTCGGAACAATTGGTTGAATGCAAATAATCACTGCAATGTTGTGAATTGAAGAGACTTGGAAGAAGGTGAGAGAGAGACATACCATAATGAAAGCAGATAAAAAAGTTGCAATAAAACCAATGATTAGCCTTAATCAATGTATCTATTGCAACCCTTCCTGTGGTTTGTGTGACATAATGTCTTTGGACGGGGATGTTGTTTTTAGTTAATTGCTGAGTAATGAAGAGCTAAACAAAACAAGAACAGATGTTTAAAAAGATGGAAAATTTACTTTTGAGTGGTGAGTCGCTGACGTTGAGAATTGATTGAATTTTTTTTCTAACCAATTGTACAAACCACACGCACTGTTCGCGACATTTATGCATCACGATTCCACAAAGTGACCAAGGGTTACTTAGATTTTATAAGTATGAGCTTGAAGTWTGAGCTTGAAGTWTGAGCTTGAAGTTTGAACATCTCTTTTTAATTAATTTGMTCAAGTATCGAACAAAAAGAAGTCACATTCCAGATAAAAAAAGGTTTATTATTCCATCATTACACATTTCTTTCAGTACAACATCACTCTTTCTCTAAAATCAGTTTGTTTAGCATGAAATCCAGCATCATCGATGTCCCTATTACTGTCAACTAAATCATCAAATGCGTCAACAAAATCAGCTACAACATCACAATACCAAAAGTCACCACCATTTTGGACAAATGCATAATGCCCACCTAAATCACAAGTAGCCATATACAAATATGGGTTATGTAGAACATCAAAATAGGGGTAATGACTACCAATAATTGGATCATCAAGACTGTTCAAAATCAACATTGGAGTTTTAATTTTTAAAGTTCTCATAATTGGTGAAGCAGCCATAAGATAAGAATCTGCTGAAGGAAATCCTGCAAATTTGCAAGTGAACTTRTCTGCAAATTCCCTACCACTTTCAATCTTGCAACTTTCCTTGATCTCTTTTTCGCCACAAAAATCTAAGTGAGATAAAACCTTTCTATTATTTTTCAACATTTTAGATAAGGAAAACGCAGTGGATTTGTCAAATATCTTACCAAAATAAGTTGTAGTCAAATGGTGATCAGCATTCATGAAATCTTCAGGTTTACAGATAGAGACAACAGAAGTCACCATGCCACCATTTCCAACATCAGCTTCTTCACATATATAATTTGTAATCAAAACACCACCGAATGAAACACCAACAAGATAAATCTTTTGCTTTGGGAAACGTAAGTGTAGCAAATCTACAAACCAACGTAAATCATCTGTGTCTAAACCAGAAGTCAAGTATGGTGTGGTAATTGGTGTTCTACAACAACCACGACAGTTCAAAACAGCAACATGYTTACCCTTTGACAATAAATGTTGAGCCAATGATCTCACTTGTGGTTCATTGATACCACCTGCCAATGCTGGAACAATAACAACAATTCCTCTTTCATCATCTGTGCAATCAGAGTTAGACCAAGTATCAAATAGTTGGTTCATCTCACCATCATTAAAATAACGACAACAGTGATGCACCTCAGGGTAATCATCAGKTAAAGTCTCCTTGGCCCTTTTCATGAATTGGTCTTTTATACCATCAACGACAATGTTTCCACTCTGATTGTTCTCCAAACCAATTGCAAAATCAACACTGAACTGACCAGCATGTAAATGCTTGTATCTATCGGAATCAAGTTTGGGATCATCTGGARCAATCTGGTACACCTTTCTGCCAAACAAAACAGGAAATGATTGACAGTAGTTAGCTTGTGCCACATAGAAGTTTTGTAACACTCCAGTAAATAAAAGTGGAGAAAGACAATGCTTTGCATTATTTCTAATTTGTGGGACTCTTTGATTGATCAACTCAGTCAATGGTATTTGATTGAAATTATCATCATTTCCGTCTCTGTTTGTGCGGTTGGATTCGACATTATTGTTTTGTTTCAACGGTAGTTTGATCGTCTCTCTTGAGTGAGTTGCATGGACTGTATTTCTAAATCCCCAGTTTGGTAACAACGACATATTGTGGATGAAATTAACGAAGAAAAACAGTATGTTTGGAATGCTTGATTGAGTGCTGTCTATGAGGACTGGTACTGCGTCAATTGATTCACAGACCAAAGTGGTTTGAACAATGTGTACTGAAGAGAAACAAATTAAGTCCAAGATATAACCAAGCCATTTTGCTGATATCAAAGGAGTTTAGAAACTCAATGTTTTTTGAAGCTTGGTAGTTCAGTACTTAGTAACGTCTCCTGATCAAATTCTTCCCCTGTCGAGATCATACAAGTTTTTGAACCGAGCAACCGAGCGTTTTGAAGCTTTTTGGACTCCATAACTGACTGCGCATACTGATAAGTTTAGAATTGGTTGACTTTTCATAAAAAAGATATTATAATACAAAATTTGGATTAAAAAGGAAGACCAGAAACTTGAAAGTGTTCATTGCTCTTCGACTTTGATTTCTGCGTCTCCAGAAGGATGCTCTCCGTTGACACTTTCTGCGTCTTCAGCTTTGACCGGCTTACCAGCTTCCGCTTTCTCTGATGAAGATGATTCTTTGGTTTCTGTTTCATTTGCAGCCTTGGTTGCAGTATTTGAAGCATCATCACCTTTTTCAGTGTCCTTCTTAGGTCCCYCTTTCTCTTTAATCAAACCATTCACCTTATCATARATCTGTTGAAGGTTAAATCTGCAAAGTCTTTCATATAAATTATTATCAATAACTGACATACCAATGTTGCTCTTGAAACAATAAATTATGATGATTTTGTCTGCCCCTTTATAACGTAGACCACAACCCGGGAGTAATTCTGCTAGCATCTCTGTAAACGTATCTCTTTCTATAACAGTGAAATTTCTTTTCACAAGACCAATATTATAAGTTTGCCCGCTTTCAAATTTTCCTTCAAGAACATTCTGTGCCATTTTCTTGAATTCGGGTATTGTTGCTGTGCATGATTGATCAATAGGGTACATCTTTTGAACAAATCTTGAAGTTTTCTCTTTACTCTCATAATATGATTCACAAATCTTCATAACAAACTCAGAAGGGACAATTGGCTTTCTAGTTTTAAAAAAAGTCAATGATTCAGCACCGATAGGTAGTTCAAGTAAGATATCCTTTTGCTGTGAGTCTTTGTTTTCAGATTTAAGCTCTTCTAATTCTTTCTTGATTGAATCTTCAACAGAGAGTTCTTCACCATTAGTTTCATCTTCATCATCTTTGGATTCCTTTAAAGCTTCTAGCTCATCTCCATAATATTCATTCAACTTATCTTTGAAGATCATTTTAAGTTCTTTTGCTGCTTGCTGTTCTTTGTGTCTATTGCATGATGAGTATATACCAACTTGACCAGGTTCAACCATGGCTCCACCCTTGAATCTCTTTGCCTTTGAACCACCATGTGATTTGAATGATCTTTTACCCATTGTGAACTTTAAAAAACGCTTTGATTTTATAGAAAAGTGTTTGAACTGATGTTTGCTTGTTTGTTATTTCAATAGTAGATGCATGAAAATTGAGCTCTGATTGTTCTCTACGGTGAAAAAAAAAATGGGCCCTCGTCGGACCTCGTCTTATAGTCTACTTAGTGAATTCTCATTCGGCATGATTTGACATTGGGCAAGTCTCAAATTCTGTCCTCGTCCCCTTATAAATTACCCCTTTCTACTTGGCTACTTGTCATCATCAAAAGCCAGCATACTATTTCGCCCACCTATCAATCGAAATACAAATTATCAACAACTACCATTGCTTGTTTTGAAGCAAGAAATGTTAAATCCATCATTGAAACCTTTCATTAACATCACTAGCTCTCTTCCTGTTGAGGTTCRGAAGCTCATCATCTTTCAATCCTTTGAATGCGTTTCCTTGAGTATAGAAAATTACCGTTCATTTCTTCCTGCTCTCAAGTTTGTGAAATCTGAATCTGGATATATGATCATCCTTACTGATAATGCTTTTGAATTACATTTCGTTTTACCATCATTCGGTTGTGCTCTTATCGTCAACTACTCCAACGTCGAGGAAGTGTTTAGTGATTTCTCTTTCCTTGAAGGTTTCAARTTTGAAGAATTTATTATCAGAGATCAAATGAACACAGCATTTACAATTTATGATTTTGACAGAAGACCAATGATTACAAGAACAAGTCAACAGTTGATTAACAATGCCAACAAATATTTCAAAATGCTCAAGAAATTCAATCCTTTGACTGTTCACATCAGRCATCAAAAACTTCCAGGGTTTGATTTTTTGGGTGAGGTTACACGGATTGACTCAAATCACATTGAACTTGTGCAGGTTTGCAAGTATCGTGATAAGCTGGAAAGTTTAGAGGAGGTGAGAGTTGAAATTAGCACAGGAGGAGATGATGACCAGTTTTCTTTTTTACGAGACATTATGGGAAGCGAATATCCTGATCCAGTGGTTGATTGGTACAAAGTCCTCACTTTATCAGAAAAGCTCTGTGAGAAGACTGATGTTGTGAAGATAATTGCTGAAGTTGATATCTCCACTTTTGAATTACTAAAAAAAAAACATGGAATTCCTAGTTCAGAAAACTTAGTGTTCCAACATTCTTTTATCAATGGTGCTATCAAAGACCGTGATATTGCTTCATTGATTGAAGCTGATCAGGTGCAACTTGCTGATATAAAGTCAGTTGAAAATGCTTCCTGTTTGAGACAAATTGGTCGACTAGTGGTCAATGCTGGACGCAACCATATTTTAGACAACTACACTTTCAAAGACACCAAATTGACTGAGAGTCTGATGATTCAGAATGATGTGAAGAACTGCAACTTGCATAACGTGGCTGGACTAACCACTTTTGCGTGCCATGATTCTATCGATTCTTATACGTTCAATAGTATTCGCCCAGAGAAGTTGCGTTCAGTGATTCTATACGATAAGAATCCAAAAGGCCAATCATACAAGATTCCAAGGTACGTTACCCATCTTGACATTAATTACGCTTACTTGAATGTTTTGGATCTAACTGAAAACGAAAACTTGGAACACATTGAACTCACTCATGGATTACACGGAATCAGRAAGAATCATAAAATTTGGGAACAGATACCAGGAACTTTGCAGAGTATCAATATAAGATACAAGTACAGTGAACTCACAAAGAAAGACAAACCAGTTCTTTTTGGAATTACATTGAATGAGAAGATCAATGACGTTAAAATTTCATTTGATACATCTCAAGATTTTGTGTTTACTGTGAATGTGGRTTCTGAACACTCCAATATGTTTGTGAAAGAGATAAACGCTGGTTTCAAAAAGAAGAACTCATATTATAAAGTCGAAATTGATGCTTACAATAATTTCAACATCCAAACTTTCAGTAATGCTTTTATTGTTACCAAGAATGATTCCTGTGATAAAATCACACTCATGGGTTACAATGACGACAAACGTAAGAAAAAATTGGTTAAGAAACGAGATGGATTTACTTTGGGTGCTTTTGGTGAAGCTTTATAAGCTACCACTGCTATGCTTATGACTACTAGCTATATTGAAAGTTGAGGACTTYGTTAGCAAATACAATGAATTCTGTGTATATGGCAGATAATTACTACTGATRGTTCTTGTTATGTAGCAGAGAAGARAGTAAATGTCAAGGTAAAATTTAAAAGGCAAGGGGATTAAAGTAGAGTATGCGTATAGTCTAACAATACAGAGAAGTAAATCAGTTTGCTGGTTTTTGAGCTTCTTCAGTATCTTTGATTTTCTTTTCAACTTCAGCTTTCCAACCTTTTCTTCTCTGTCTTTCCTCATATGCTTCTCTATTTTTCAACACTCTATTCACAATATCTTTAGTGGTGATAGAATCAAATTCATGAGGGCCTAACTGTTCGAACAAACCAACCTTTTTTATTTCAGTGTATGGATCGTGATCTTCTGGTGTTGGTCCATGGAACACTTTGAGAACTTTATTTGGAATCAAGTTGATGAATTTGGATGTTGGTGCATATGGAGCACCTAAAACGATACCATCAATGTACTTACTTTGTAACACACATAGAGATCTTTCAAACATGTTCATAATTGGGTAATTTAGTTCTTTATATCTGTTGACATCAGAATCATCATTCAGACCAACTAGCACTAAAGCATTGGCTTTATCAGCCTTTTCTCTGAGCACTTTTAAAGCKGTGATGTGTCCTGGATTGAAAAGGTCAAAGCCACCATCAATATAAAAAACAGGTTTATCTGCACTCCAGAGATTGCTGTCAGGAGAAACAAGGGTATGTAGCTGTTCCTGATCTTTGGTGTAAACAAACACAGCAACACCAGGGTGTAAACCATCTTCGCAAGTAGCGTACATTTTATATCTTTCAACGGCATCTTGACCTAAAATTGGATGGTCTGTACTCTTTTTGGAGGTATAAGCATCCCAATCTTTGGAAGTAATAGGTGGAATATGGTGTTCTTTTGAGTAGAGCAACATTCTTCCAACGAGATCGGTAGTTGAAATGTTTGGTGTTCTTTTCACAACAATGAATCTTCYCAAATCTTTCATGGTTTTATAACAGTCTTCACCATTGGCATCTGTGGTGATATCATCACCATGAACAACATATTTGCATCTGTTCTGGTTCATAACAACTGGATCAGTAACGTATGGAGCAGAAGGAATAGATTTTGTACACCATCTGCATCCATCAACAGCTGCAATTCTCTCTTTCAAAGTCATAACGACAGGACCCTTGTTTTCCAAAATTTCTTCATCTGAATGAACACCAACATATAACTCTTTTCCATGCTGTCTAGCTTGAAGCATTGCTCCAGCATGTCCATGATGAGCGAAGTCAAAACACCCATCGATCCAGATTCTGGTCTCCAAAACAGACTGGTCTTGTTGAGATTCTCCTGTTGTCATGTTAGATATGTTTTTTTTGTTGCTGTTGTGTTGTCCTGTTTAATTTACAGAAGGAAAGTATCAAGCTAATGAGTTGAAATTTGAAAAATACAGCTCTACTGTACAACAGCATGTGGTCCAAAGGCTCAGCGAACGGGGCTGCCCACACGTGTTATTTGTTACGCGCACTAATTCGTGCTTATCTGGTAGATTTCATGAATTTTCAACAACCACCATATATAATAAGACCTTAATCCTCCCAATGCCCTTACATACCATACCCTGCCCCCAATTAACTATAAACAGCACAAATCAATTTAGGGATATTGATACAAATTCAGATCCATCACTCTTTGAATTGGAAGCCACTTTGAGGTCCCCCAAAATGTTCTAGTTGCAGTGCAAAATTTTTGATACGTTAAAAATCCCGCTGGTTCAATATATGGCAAAGATGACGAAGGTAACCTGAGGTTTCGGAGCATGATGCTTCAATCGAATTCATAACTTGTTGAATTTTTGAAAATGTTGGCTGGCACGTCTGGATAGGACCATGATTTATGGAATCAGGAACATAGAAAAGGTGAGCACATCTTGGACAAATACGACTCCCAAATCTGTTGTATCGTTAACGTTTTCCATACAAAATGTTTAGTCTTTTTTTTTCAGTTGAAGCTTCTGCATTGAAACCACATTTTTAAAGCCATGAGACTATAAATCTTAGAACTTGTGTTGAATTAAGACAAAATCAGAAATTGTTCAAGGAATCCCTTCACTGACAAGTCTCAATTACCAGCTTTGTTAATGAACCAGAACCCAAATTCACTTACGAAAACCATTGGATCCCTAATTCCAACATTGAGGTTGATACAGAAAAAACTATAGGTCTGATGAGAAACACAGACATCATCAAAGTATGGGCTAGTTTCAACTCATTAGACAAAAGATAGAAAACTGGTCTAATCACAAGTTGGACCAACCTGAGGTATCAATAAAATGCTGGGGTAATGGAAGCACGACACGATCCTGTTTATAGAGCTAATTGTAGAAGAGCTAATTCCCATTATTGTCCACATTTTATGAATTTGACGAAGACACGATGACCATAGGGCATTATTTTTAAGCTCAAGTTATAATTTAATGGTTTCATTTCAACTTTGTAAGATAGCATAGACTATAGCTAATGCATTTAAATAAAGGGTTACCCAATTCCCCAGTTTTTCAAAGCCTCAACCAATGCCATCAATAACATTCAAAGCTGTAGTGTTGTACTTGTGATAGTTCCATCAACCGAGCTTTAAAGAAACAGGAACCGGAATAAGCTGATAATTTAATAAAAAAGATCCATATTACCCATTTTAAAATGTTATCTTACAAGAAATGTAAAATTTTAAAGGAATCAAACAGTACAGATACCATCATGTGACATTCCTATCAGAGAAGTCTCCCGCAGATATGCCGCCACCATTCGAACAACGGACAAGTGCCGCCACACTTATCGAGCCTATTCTCCGTCTTTTGTTCAATCTAATCAACAACGCACTATGTACAGTATGWMCCCGATTCAACGGAATTTGAACTAGAAATTGGATTCATATAAATTGATCTCAAAATGTTTTTAACAACCACTCTGTTTTCTCTGTGATACCAAGTTCGAATCAAACAGCAACACAAGCCAATTCAAGCAGCATGACAATCACAGATCGTTTCACCATTCCATCAACAGGAGATAAGATTCCAATCCTTGGTTTCGGATCAGGAACGAAATGGCAACACAAAAAGAAAGGAGCCAACGGAGGACCAGAGAAATCTCATGATGCCATAGATGAAGACTTGATCGCAGCATTAGTTCAAGCCATTCAACACGGATTTATTCATTTGGATACTGCTGAAACATACACTACTAGAAGAGACGTTGGAATAGCCATCAAGAGATCTGGTGTTCCTCGTGGAAAGCTTTGGATCACAGACAAGTATCAACCAAAGGCCATTGGCAAGGACGGTTTGCCTAGAGGACCATATGCTTCTGTTGTGGAGGCTCTTGAGTTTATGCAGATTGAGTACATTGATTTGTTTTTGTTTCATACTGAGTATCTGAACTCAAGATACACCGTGGAGCAAGCTTGGAGAGAGATGGAGAAGTTGTATGAGGAAGGTAAAGTTAAGAATATCGGTGTTTCGAACCACACAGTGAAGAGATTAAAAGAGATTCAGAGCTTTGCTAAAATTCAACCGGCAGTGAACCAGATCGAGTTCCATCCATATTTGCAGAACCAATCAACTGGTATCATTGAGTACGCTAAGAAAAACGGGATTTTAATTGAGGCTTATGCTCCTTTGGCCCCAATAGCTAGAGCACCTGGTGGTCCTTTAGATAAGCTTCTCGATGAGTTGGCTGAGAAATATGGTAAGACCACGTCTCAGATCTTGTTGAAGTGGGTTCATAAGCAAGGTATCGTTACAATTACTACGACTTCGAATGTGGAAAGATTGGATCAGATTCAAGATGTTTTGTCGTTTGATATCTCTGATGAGGATCAAAAGGCAATCACCGATGTCGGTAATTCACATTTCTACAGGGCTTTCCAAATGCCTCCTCTTCTAACATACAATAATGAGTTGAAGAAAGAACGTGGTTTGCCTATTGACGAAGAGTAGTTTTTTTGCATTGTATTTACTAGACTTATTTTTTTTGTTATAACGTAACTATATTTATTCAACCAAAAG
Organism: Ambrosiozyma monospora; assembly: GCA_001599995.1. Classification (NCBI taxonomy): domain Eukaryota; kingdom Fungi; phylum Ascomycota; class Pichiomycetes; order Pichiales; family Pichiaceae; genus Ambrosiozyma; species Ambrosiozyma monospora. Next base: position 676,763 of record BCIP01000012.1, read on the forward strand.
AATACGAGAAAAAAAGTTGACCGATGTAAATAAGTAAAATGAGTAAAAAAAAAGCACATTAAAAGCAAAAGGTGATACTGAATTGACATGAGACCACAGCTCATGAACTCAAAAGATAATTCGGGGGTTTTATATAAAGTTCTGATATGCGTAGAATAGATATGAATGAATGAGTGAATGAATGGAATCAAAATTGAAATGAATAGACCAGCCTCATCAACAAGTTTGCACCACAAGTGCCTTCTTCTTTCTTCTAGATAGAATAGTAGCAGTATTTAAACTTAGCTCAAATGGCTTATTGGCCTCTTCGATATCAGACATAGGTTGAGGTGAAGGACTATTGTAAATTCCGTTGCCTCTGATAACTGTTCCATTGCTTTTCACAGTTTCAGCTCTTGTAGGTTTCACTTTTCCATAGCTAACAGTCAATGTCTCATCATCTTCAGCTAATGCTGGCAACAGACCCTTCTCACGTTTTTGTTGATATTGTTGCAATGCTGCTTCTTCACCCATTCTATGAACTGCAGATGAGATGTCCATGGCTTCTTTCATTGCTATAGCCGCTGGTGAGTACAGTGCAGCCTTGACTTTCAGTTGTGGTGGAATAGCCRGATGGGAATCCATCGAGCCGATTGTAGACAGCGATGAAATTGAGGAATGTGTTGATGCATGTCGTCTTTCGTGAGATAATAGTTGACTTTGATGTTCTTGGAACTCTTGAGCTTTCTTTGACTTTTCCAAAAATTCAGCAATCCAAGGATCGTTGAAGAAATCATCTATTGTGTATCTTTCCAATGGGTTCACTGTTAGAAGCTTGGACACACAATGTTTAGCTTCATCACTGATTTCATCCCACCATGGTGATAGGAATTCAAAATGACCATCAGCAACTTTCCTTGTCAAAACTTCAACCTTGTCGTCAAAAAATGGTGGGAATCCACATAAAAGAATGTAAAGAACACATCCCAGTGCCCACATATCAACCTCTTTCGAATACTTCATATCTTTGACAATTTCTGGAGCTGTATATCCAATTGTTCCACATGGAGTCTTCAGAGAATTTCCTGATCTTATTTGCTTTGATAATCCAAAATCACCAAGTTTGATAGTACCGATACCACCTCCTCCAAGATTCAARATAAATTCACCTTCGTCTGGCTTATGGTAAGGGTCATCACTCTTACGGAACTTTCTTGTCTTGGATGGAATCACCGTGATTGGATTGTAAAAAATGTTTTCTGGTTTCAAATCTCTATGCACAACACCAGCCACATTGTGTAAATATGATAATGCTTCAGCAACCTGGATAATGACATGTCTTGAAAGATCTTCTGAGAAATACACATACTTCACAATCTCAGTAAAGATCTCTGAACCACCGACAAGTTCTTGAACAATGTAATAATGCTGGTCTGTTTCAATGAAATCTATGAGCTTCACGATATTTGGATGGTCTAGTTGTCTCATAATTGTGACTTCTTTCAAAACAGCAGCCTGTTGTGCGCTATCCATCTCATACTTCTTGATCAATTTCACAGCGACTTCTGACTTTGACTTGCTATCAAATGCTCTGTAAACCGTTGAAAAGGCACCTTCACCGATTTTTTCTTTCAGCTGATAACGTTCAATTGCTGCTTTCTTCATACGAGCAATYCTCTCTTCGTTTTCTTCTTTCACAAGGTCGGAGGCAAGTTTGGAGTATGCACCAGCATTTCTATGTCTTCTGGTATCTGTTGGAGAAGGAAGAGCAACATCTAAAGCATCTATAACAGGTTTCTCTTCATATCCGTTCTTTCCGTGTCTGATAAAATGTTTTATATCCTGGAATTCGGTGTAAATTTCAATTTCCATTTTTGTTAGTACTCTTTGTTGTCTGATAGTGGAAACGAAATGATTGGCTTTCCTCAAGGGGTGRAATATAGGCAGGGTTCAAATTGAAGAAAATGACAGTTATTGCAATCCAATGATAGAAAAGAAAACAGGATACACTCCAACTCTAGAGTGACACTCTATATTTGGTTTTCTGTTGAAATGATCAATTTTTGCAAGTGAAGGAAAACGCATCGAACAGYAAGCATGTTAGGTGTCAGAGCAGAACCATAATGGCCAATGCTTGATCATGTGAGACACCCATTGACAAGATTCTGTACCCAGRATGACCCAAGCAATGTCTCACAATTAATGTCCGGAGAAATGATAGATGATCAAGCCTCCATGTTTGAGACATAGACCTCCATACATACCCACCTGATGTTCCAAATATATGTGATTTCCAGGCTTGGACGTACTGGTCTTCTAAGCGATCAGCTGCCCCCGGCTCGCGGCGGCATATTGTTGTAACTTGTTGTTGAGATTTGTCTGGTAAAACAACTCATATACACTATGGGTTCACATTTCCATCGATGAGCATGGTAAGCACTTCATATCATCGCTTTACCAATATGATGAAAGCAATAGTAATTGGCAAATTGTGCTGGATGAAGGTGTACGTCCAATCTGGTCAATCTCAGCGCACAAGTTAGGAGCCAGCGCATGAGGTGATCAAATTACCGATGAAAACAAGTTTGAAACAAATGMTAATCTGATGAGGGTCTAAACCAAGTAGAGCTTTTCCAAATTTCTTTCTTTTGAACATTTTGAGAAATATGGATGGGTTATCAAAGCCTGAATTGTATGGCCTAAAAATACAACCAGGATGCCTGCCATTTCAAAAATAGAGGGAAGTGCAAAATTGAAGAGAAATTGAGGAGGGGATGGAATACATACCAGCTTCATTGTGTGTTTGATTGTTGGAGGGTGATTGATTATGAGGATGATTTGATATGGTGTTGTTTGGAGTTTGGAGATGTATGTTTTGAGTAGAGGATACAATTACAGTTGCACCGATACAACTGGCAAACAGCTCTTATAAGTGCACTGTGGGTGTTGATGGTAAATTCCAGTTGGCTCCAGTTGGCTCCAGTTGGCTTACTCATCTCTCTCTCACAGAGGACTGCCGGGCTGTGCACCATTAGCACGAGATGGTCACGTCATCGATCACACATCACTCACTACTGACTCCTGCTATATCGTCACCTTACTGTCTATAATCGTCATAGTACAGTCCATGATCACCACTTAGAAATACCCTGTCTGGATAGATAGATATGACACATTTTCACCGCAGACATGTATACCTCGGGTCCTAGCTCGACTCTCTTATCTCGATCAGCAGCAGCAGCCCAGCTTATATAAATTTGCTGTAACCAAGTGACTCTGGAGTCTGCGCACAGCCAAATTTGGAGCTTGAAAGTCGCTTAAGCTGTCGACGAAAGAAAAAAAAACAGATTGAAAAATCGACGCAACGCGAGGACGATTCGCGTCGATTCTCGGAGGGCAACATCAAAAGTTCAAAATTCAATTCCGTTGATACGGATATCTTCTAGATATACTAACGTACCCACTACCAACTCACAACCCCTTTACCTTCAATCATTGGAAATCGAATGTTTCATTCAACAAATACTGAAAATGCATCAATACCAAATTGACGCCTTCCTGGATCCCCAAACCATCAATTTTTACAACCTGGCAAAACTTATTCAGTTTAGAGAACGGCCCAAGTCCCACAAAAAGAAGAGAAACCTAAAGCAAGAAAATGCCAATGTTGATGATCCACTCTTGTGCTTCAATAGCTGTCAGATCACTTGTGATTCAAGAAAAGTTTATCATGAAAATGTCGGTTCGATATTATCTCCAGTCATGAGCTCAAACCACCATGTTTTTGATTCCAATATTGTCACTGAACTCACTTTGAAAGTGAACAGAGGTCTGATAGAGGTGTATGCAAATATGGGTTCTCAAACAGTCCTTTTCAAACTTATCATTACTTCAGAGCTATTGCCACTAGTCTCTGCTCAAATGGCTTTCTTCCAACCAAGACATAGGAACAGAATTGGATTCTCATTGATCCATCCAATGCTCTCTTCACTGACTTTAGATTTGAACCCCGATGGAGAATCAGTGGAACTATCATTCAGCATATCATACTCTATCAGCATATACGAGTCTATCTATGCTTTCCATAAGGATGACTTAGTGACAGCAATGAGAGAACTTTCTTACTTCAGTTTGGAACCTGTCAATACCCCTTATCAATTAGCAGCACCCCACCAAGACCTAACTTCATTCCAGCAAACCGAGGCAAGTTTCTATAATTTGATCACATCACATACTGAGGAGATAGCATATGACAAAGACTATCCAACTTTATCCATACCCGGGTTAGAGAAATCATTAATGGGGTTCCAACACCAGACTTTGAAATGGATGTTAGAACATGAAGGTGTCTCTTACGACCTCACAACGAATCAAGCTAAATACAATCAATTTTTTGATAAAGACACTTTTTGTGAAGATGACATTGCTCGTGCTTTGGATAAGATTTCTTTTGGCTGGTCGTTAATGGTCCATACGAAGACGAGGCAAAAAGTATGGTATAATGCTTTTACAGGAAACATTTGTTCTACCGAATTTGCTGTGAATTATTTAAGCCAGTTGAAATTGCCTCCTCCGTCAAGAGCGTTGCTTTCTGAAGAAATGGGATTGGGAAAGACCGTTGAAGTTATATCGATGGTTGCCACAAATCCTAGACATTCATGGGCTCCATTTGAACAAACCAAACTTGACTATTTCAGTGATAGACAAGTCTCTGAATCAAAGACCACTTTGATCATCTGTCCACAGACAATTATGAGTCAATGGAAATTGGAGATTGCTGAAAATTCCGCGTCTTTGAGCGTCATGGTTTATGAAGGAGTAATGAATTACGAGCGTGATGCTGAACAACATGGAACAGATTTGACACCCTCTGACGTTGCTAAGAAACTCTCGAGTTATGATATTGTTTTGGTTTCCTATCAAACCGTTTCCAGAGAATTATACAGAGCTGAATTCAAACCCACTTCGAGACCTAAGAGACATTGTACCACCAGATTGAAAATGAGATCAGACAAATCTTATGATCAGGTGGAGTATGAACGATTGGATTACTCTTCTCCGTTAATGTTGCTTGAGTTTTGGAGAGTCATTTTGGATGAAGTTCAGATGACCAACAATATTCAGAGTAATGCCGCTAAGTTTGCCAGATTGATTCCCAGAGTTCACGCTTGGGGTGTTTCTGGTACTTTGATTAAGAACAACTTGGAGGATTTGCACTCCCTATTGTGCTTTTTGAGATATCAGCCTTTGGATGATGTAAAAAACTCAGCTAGTTCTCCTTGGAAGGTTATCAGAAATCGCGGAGAGAACCATATGTTCATTCGACTTTTTGAATCAATTTGTTTAAGACACACTAAGAAGATGGTTGCTAGTCAAATTCAACTACCTTCTCAAACCAGAATGTTACTTCGAATGCCCTTTTCAACAATTGAACGTGATAACTATGATTTCTACTTCGAGAAGTTTCTATCGGAAGTTGGTTTGGATGAGTTGGGTAATCCCAATGTTGATGGTTATGATTCCGATTTCGCTTACTCTTATATGAGACAATGGCTTTCAAGATTGCGTAGAATTTGCTCACATGCTCAGTTGTATACAGAGACCAAGAAAATAGTTGGGAGTCGTGAACATGAGTCCGCTGCTGATCTGTTTGTGGGAACACTGGATGATGTCTTAGGTGGTGTTTTGAAAAGGGCGTATGATGACATGATTACAGATGACCGTTCTTACTATAGTTTGAAGTTGAAGTTGGGTAAAATTTATGAATTCTTGAGAGATCCAAAGAAATCAATGAAGGTGTTTGAAGAATTGGTTCCTGAGATTGAGGGTAAGATCAAAGAGTTAAAAGCACAGAAAGAGCAAGATGATAAGACTGTCTTACAACAAGAGGATAAGTCCGCTGCACAGTTGAGAATCAGAGGATGGTCTGAATTACTTCATCAGACTTATTTTTTGTTGGCATCTTCCCATTTCCAACAGTATAGACCAATGCGGCAAATGCCCAAGTCATTTGAAGAGTTGGAAAACACTTTCTCTGATGTTAATGAAAAAATTGTTGTTGAAGTTGAGAAGTTGACTCCCGAAGAAAAAGTCCATTATGATTTGGAGAACAAGTATTATAAAATGGCCGATAACTTGTTGATGTCACTTCTTGAAGAGCCGTTGGCTAAAATTCAAACTTTTGGTATGAAGATGACCGATGTTTTTGATAAGTTTGATAAATATTCCCTGGGATCAATGAGCGAAGTGAAAATTGAATTGGAATTAGGCTCATCCCAATTATACTCAGATATTATCAATGATGGTGATGTCCCAGCAGAGTTTGAAATGCTATCTGTCAGTCCCATCAGTACGATAGACTTTGGTTCTTTACCTTCCAATATTGCTAGTTCAGGCCAGTTAGTTGTTTTTCTTGACAGACTCCGTAATGCCACTTTGCAACTAAATTCACAATCCCACATCATCAATTATTGGATCACCAACCTTATCTCTTTGTTGAAAGAACCTGTTGCTAGATACTCGAACGATGACGATAACACAGGTGCCGAATATGGGTCGTCACTTGTTACCCAAGAGTTGGCACATACTTACCTTGCTGAACTTCAACTGATGTTAGAAGATAGACAACGTGCTACTATGTCTGTTGAAATTCAAAAGACAAGCAAGAACTTGACTACAAGAGGTAGACAAAAATCATTGTCTGAGATGACTGTGAACGCTAATGAACCAACTAACTATGAGTTACATTTGAGATTGGATAAAATTAGAAGAAGGTTTGTTCCTGATGGTGAGTATAATTCGAAGTTCAGTTTGAAGAATATTTGGATGGAATCTACTACACTGATTTCTGATATTTCTGAAACCGGTTCGGCAAGACATGTATCATTTCTGACAAAACTCCCAAGCTTAATCAAAGCCGAATACGATAACCAACGGAAGAGCATCAACAATCTGCGTACAAAACTTTTTGAGTTATTAAATGAGACCTTCAATGCTAGAATTTCATATTACAAAGCCTTACAAATGCAATCTGATGTGTTAGTGAACTATACCCCTGTGACGTCAAAGAAGTATTCCCAAGAAATGACACCAAAAGAGGTTGCTGAAAAAGATCTACTTTCCACTGTTCATGAAATGAGTGATATCAAAAAGCGTGTAAAATTTGGTTCAATTAGAGTTTCCTATTTGAGATCATTGGTGAACAAAAAATCCGAATCAACTTCTGAATATGATCGTCTTTGTATCATCTGCCAGTCTCAGATTGTTGTTGGAACATTGACGTCTTGTGGTCACAGGTATTGCAAATCATGTCTGCATCAGTGGTTCAGAGTCCATAATACTTGTCCAGTGTGCAAAAAGAAACTCTCAGGAGAAGATATGTATTCGTTCACTTTCACTAAAAATGAGTTACATGGTGGACTTCTAGAAACTAAGAAAACTCCAGATGGTGATGAACCAGAAGAAGAAGAGATGGATGGAACCCAGCTCAGTAGAATCAAAAATGGAAAGAACATGAATAACGATTTCTTCAAAGTGTATTGCTCTATTGAAGATGATGTCCTCAAGAAGATAATGGCTATTAGTCTTGACAAATCTTACGGTTCCAAGATCGATATGATTACAAGACAGGTGCTTTATCTTAAGTCATTAGACGATGATGTTCAAATATTGGTTTTTTCACAATGGCCTGATTTCTTGAAACTGTTAGCTAGAGCCTTCAAGCAGAATAACATTAAGTTYATATCTTCCATGAATATAGCTACTGATGTCACTACCAGAATTTCAAACAAGAAGCTCCGTTCTCTGAAAGGATCAGCTGAGATTGAGCTTTTCAAGAAGGATCCATCCATTACTTGCTTTTTATTGAATGCTAAAGCACAAGCTGCTGGTCTAACTTTAACAAACGCATCTCATGTTTTCTTATGTGAACCACTTGTCAATCTACCTTTAGAATTACAGGCCATCAGTAGAATCCACAGAATTGGACAAACTCATGAAACTACAGTTTGGAATTTTGTCATTGAAGGTTCTGTTGAGGAGTCTATTGCGTACATGTCAACTAAGAAGAGACTGAAATTAATGAAAGAAAGTCAACCAAAGAAATCGTCTAAGTCCGGTACGCCCAAATCCGAACAGGATGGTTCTATTCATGTCAATGATGATGTTTTAGATGCCACTGAGTTGTCCAAGACGCTGGATGGAATGGTTGATAGTAATGATAGTGAAGTTATCTCAAATGGGGATTTGTGGGGTTCGTTTTTCGCAGCTAGTGCAACAGAAATCATTCAGTCCGTTGTTGATTGATTTCAGTATTTTCTAATTGTATATATATAACGTGTTTTCGTTTTTCGTTACTTGTATCTTAGCTGAAACTGAACTAGTTTAATTGTATATTTACCGGTATGAACATAATTTACGTTTTTGGGAACATTAAATACTATACAATAAGAAAAAGAAAGTAGAGGGGAAGCAATATAAAATGATGTAGATAGAGTTCGTCAATGGATTCTACACAGTCAAGTACATATCATCATCATTAGAAGCGTAAATTCTACCGTCATCAGACAAAATGTTGATATACTTTTGAACGTCATCCAATGAAATATTAAGATCTTGAGCCATCAATTGAATTGGAACACCTTCAGGGAGTGATCTGGAGTTTTCATTGATAAAGTCAAATATTCTATCCACCATTGAACCGGACTTAGCACCAGAACTAGCAGCTGGACCATCATCACTGACAAACAGTGAGTCTGATTGTTTCTTGACTCCACCACCAGTGGTATGATCAACGTAGACTTTAATGGCACTTAGGAAATGATATGGAACTTCATTGAAATCCTTGATACGATGAACAGATTGCGTTTGCAGCTGTTTCTTATTATTGAATTCTCTCAATGTGGCAACCACTCTAACATACTCACCAACTTTCAGTGGTTCATCTTGGTTATCATTTTCAAAATCATCGTTGCTGTCGTTCCATTGTCTGAAAGAGATGGCGTCTGTACCATCCTCAACCTTGTATATAGTGGATGATGCATTAGAGGTATCGATATCTCTGATGACACCAAGGAATGAAACGTAGAAAAGCTCGATTCCTTCGAATTCAAAAGCTGAGTCTTGAGCAGGTTGAGTTGCTGCATTCAAGGATTTGATTGTCATTGGGGTGACTGTTTGTGTTTGGGTGTGTCTTTGCTGTTGAGAACTGGTTGGTCCATCAGTGAATCCACCAGCTGATGAATTATTGTAGTTACCGTATCCGGTTTGATCCGTGAAGCCGCCGTAGTTGTTGTAAGTACTCATTTTTATTTTGGTAATGTCGTTAAAYGCAAAAATAGGGTTGTGTTTAGATAAGATATACAAGTAAAGAATATAGAAACACGTTATGTACAAAATGTTTCAGAGGTTGGAAATTTGTGAAATTGACGGCAGTTTCGTGTCTTCGTGCGCGACACAATTTTTGATTACACAGCCACTGTGCTTATGCGCCACTGAGAATGTGGCTTAGTCTGTCTCTATTGGCTCTTTGCATTCCTTGGAACTCCATGTCATAGACACCTCTTCCCTGGGTCAATGATCTAAGACGTGGCAAGTAACCAATCATCTCCTTAAGTGGGGCTTCAGCTCTWATCACCTTCTTACCAACAGATTGGTTGAGCTTCATGTATTGCAATGTTGGATCGTGAGGAATGTATGTTTTCTCAGATTGTTCTTTAGCCCAAACAACCAAATCACCAGCATGAGCACTTGCTTCATCATCAATTGCATTAATTCTAGCATTTCTAGCATTCATCAAATCTTGTGAAACCACACCCAAATCAGCATCATGAAGGAACACAGAAACATTCATGATTGGTTCCATAATCGTAGCTTCTTTTTCAGATAATGAGGCGAGAGCATCGTTTACGGCCAGTCTACTAACCTGGACCAAATCAGAGGCTGATGTTGCTTCTGTTGGAACAGTCCACTTTTTCACTCTCACGACACATGAATGAAGTGGTAGTCTTGCAATTTTACCTCCAATTTGAAGGGAACCGTTGATACCAGCAATTATAGCAGAAAGTAATGTATCATAGGCAACACCAAAGTGATATTCTGGGGCATCAAGAGCCTTTTGAACACTGGATGGAGTTGAACCCTTTTCAAAAATCACAATATTTTGATCTTGTTCAAGGACAAATGAGTTTTCTTCATTGACGAATGATGTATCATCTAAAGCGCCTTCATATGAATCTAGAGACAACGAAACCGAGAAAGACTCCTTAGCACCAGCACTATCAACAGATTTTGAAAACTCAGCAGTTGGGGAAGTGATTGTCTCTTTGTATGTCACTCTAATCTCACCAATATCGGCGTTAACTTTCATATCTGTGAGTAATCTTTCCTTTGTAATTTCCAAATGCAATTCACCCATACCTGAAAGAATAGTCTGATCAGCTTCTTCGTCATATCCTAACTTCAAACTTGGATCTTCCTTGAGAAGTTGTGCCAATGCATTGTCTAGCTTACGCTTATCAGATGGTGTAGAAGGTTCAATGGAAACAGAAAAGACAGGCGGTGGAATTTCGATTGGTAGTAATTTAGCATGTGATTCTTGACTAGATAATTGGTTTGGCGTCTTGGTAAGAGCATTAGTGATCAAGGTGTCACCAGTGGAAATATTATCTGTAGCTGTGATCACACCAATATTACCAGCATTCAAAAACTTGACCTCTTCAGGAACATCACCATGCATCAAAAGAAGCTTACCGATTCTAATCTTTTCACCAGTGGTAGTGTTAATRACCGTAGCGCCTGGTTGTAATTTACCACTGTAAACTCTCACAAACACCATGATACCTCTAATTGGATGTGTGATAACTTTGAAAGCTAGAGCTGACGTGACATGCTTTTTCTTATTAATGACACAACCAAACTTTGGATCAACAGAAACAGGTAAGCTAGTTTCAACTTCAACAGCTGCCTTCTTCTTAGAATTCTTTTTGGACTTGGATGAACGAGCCAACGATGATGCAGTAATCTCTGGTGGGTTGACATCAATAGGAGATGGGAGGTAGTCGTTGACAGCTTCGATTAACGGCTGCACACCAATATTCTTAAAACTAGAACCACACAGGACAGGAACAGCATAACCTTCTAAGGTTGCCTTTCTTAAAGCATTTTTGATAACATCAGCTGGAACCTTCATATAATCTTCTGTCTCAAAGAAGGAATTAATCACTTCTTCATCAAATTCACCAAGTTGTTCAATGGCGGCCTCTCTGCAATTCATACACTCCTCATAAAGYTCTGGATATTTCTCTTCATCATTGATGTCAGTGACTTCGACATTTTTACCATCATCACTCTTCCAGACCAATAATTTTTTGTTGAAGATATCAATCACACCTTGGAATATCATCTCGCTTGTTTGTGGGTCCTTAAGAAAGTAAGGCACATTGACCAAGACCACTCTAGTTCCAAGACGGGCAACAATCTCTTTGACCGTTCTACCAAATCCAGCACCAGCTCTATCCATCTTATTAATATAGACCACAATAGGAATATCTAGATCTTTAGCCTGCTTCCAAACCTTTTCAGTTTGTGCTTCAACACCGGCGACAGAATCTAAAATGGTAACAGCACCATCCAGCACTCTTAATGATCTGGTCACTTCAAATGTGAAATCAGCATGACCTGGGGTATCAATCAAATTAATCTTGTGTTTGTTCCAAGGTATAGTCACAGCTGCACTTTGAATGGTGATACCTCTGTCTTTCTCTTGGACCAAATAGTCGGTGACAGTATCACCTTCATCAACATTACCTATTCTGCTTGTGAGACCACTGTAATAAAGAAATCTTTCAGTAGTTGTAGTTTTACCAGCATCAATATGGGCAATGATACCAATGTTTCTGATCTTGTTCAAGGGGGTGTTTTGAAGGTCTAGTGGAGCTTCAGCCAAAAATGGTTTGCTGTAGTGGAAACTTCTAGTGAGAGTTCTTGCAAAAACACTCCGTATAAAGGGGGTCCTGAGAGATATCATGAGACTTTATGGTGTTGTGATTGATGTGTTGCTTGTTTCTACTGTTCGGAATGTAACTTGACATCYAGATGCCGTTAATGTTCAAACTGTACCGAAGCATCAGCATGGTTGATTCGTCTTCGTTTTGCGGAGGAACACTCACTTTGTGGAAAAAAAATTATTCGAGCGCTTTGAACAYTGACGACATGACTCAACAAGCTATATAACGTTGGAATTTGATTAACCATAACGTATATACAGGAGTTTATTGAACTGATATACAACCCATTTTCAATCTATCATCAATAAAAATGTCAGCTGGTATGTTTTGTTTCATACAAAGTGAGAAGCCATTTGAATGTGATCATGTTTACTAACAAGTCAAATCGTTTCCATCGAATAATCCAGCAACAAACACAACTTCATTTGATATAACAGAAACATATCTCAAGTTCTTGGAGAATGATCCTGAAATCACCATGCCGGTGGCAGCTATTGAAGCTTTAGTTACAATGTTGAGAATCAAACAGCCCTCAACCTCCTCCGAATTGATAAATTTACTATCTGATTCCACAAATCAACTTAAGAAATCCGTTCCAAATGCCATCTCATTATCAGCTGGTTGTGATTTATTTACCAGATTCGTCTTGAGAAACACACATCTGTACTCTGATTGGGAATCATGCAGAAAACATTTGGTTGAAAATGGTCAGTTGTTTTTACAAAGGGCCAAAGAGAGCAGAGAGATGATTGCTAAAGTCGGTTATAATTTTGTCAAAGATGACGATGTGGTGTTGGTTCATTCTTACTCCAGAGTGGTGCTGAACTTACTACACTATGCAAAGACCAAGTTTATCAGATTCAGAGTTTTCGTCACCGAGGCAAGACCTGATGTTACCGGAAAGAACGGTCTCAAGATGGCCAACGCATTGAAAGAACTAGGTATTCCAGCGTGCCTCATACACGACTCGCAAGTCGGTTACGTGATAAATAAAGTCGATAAGGTGTTCATGGGTGCAGAAGGTGTTTCTGAGAGTGGAGGTATTATAAATCATGTTGGTTCATATCAAATTGGTGTGTTGGCGAAAAATGCCAACAAGCCATTGTATGTGGTTTCTGAATCCCATAAGTTCGTGAGAATGTTCCCATTGGCTCCTGATGACTTGCCAATTGCATCAACTGATGCCTTGACTTTCAACACTGACAAGGAAATTGGTTTGAGCTCTGATCTACGCATTGATTTCACTCCTCATGAGTATATCACTGCTTTGATTTCCGATTTGGGTGTTTTGACTCCTTCTGCTGTTTCCGAGGAGTTGATTAAGATGTGGTATGATTAGATTTACCTTTGTATACATAATAGTCAATGCATTTATTTGTATCCAATTATAAAAGAAAAGAGGAACGAACTATAGTACAAACATACACAAAAGCGTAAAAACACAGAGAAAACAAGTATATCTAGACAACTAATCGAATTTGACCTTCTTACCAGTAGATTTCACAATGGCTGCACTAGCTCTTGGGGCAGTAGCCAAGGCAATGGAGGACTTAAGTCTCTTGTTTGAAGCATACTCATTGTTGTTTCTGTGATCATTGAAGTTACTTCTTTTCTGGAACTTATCTTGCTTTGGCTGGAAACCTCTAGATCTTTCCCTATAGCCATTATTGTCATTGGTTTCTCTAGTCTCATTATTGTCATCGAATCTTTGTCTCTTATTCTCATATTCTGACTCATTTTCAGGAGCTGGTCTCTTACCGACTTTTCTTGCAGATCTATCTTCACCATACTCCATTCTCAATTGTCTGTTGATCAACCACTTACAACTCTTGTCTTGCAATGCTTTTGTTGGACCTTCTTCATCTCTGAAATCAATGAAAGCAAAACCTTTACACTTTCCACTATCTTCAAAAGTAGCCATTCTAATTCTAACAATTTCACCACAATGTCTGAAATGTTCCTCAAGGATTTCTTCTTTAGTATCGAATGACAAGTTACCAACAAACAAGATTCTAGAAGGTGGGTTCTTTGAAAGCACTTTAACTTTTTCTGGTCTTCCTTGGAAAGAATGCGAGTCTTTGATTAGCAAGTTTCTACCATTCAAATCTTTTTCGGATAGTGATATAGCAGCCACGAGTTGGCTTGGTTTCTTGAAATCAACGTGAGCGAAACCCTTATTTTTTCTACCGTTCTTTGGAAGATGAACTCTTGTGATATCTTTCTCTTTGATCATACATGGCTCATCATCTGATAATTCAGGGGTCCATTCAGGATATTCAGCAGTTTTAGCCACAATGAATGAAACAATGTCTTCAGATGTTGTTTCGTAAGACAAGTTACCGATCCAAACGGCAAACTTAGATCTTGGTTCTGGTTTCTTAGGTTTTTCACTGTAGTCACCTTCTTTATCTTCTCCAGCTGCATCTTCCTTCTTTTCCTCCTTTTGAACGGGTTCTGGCTCAGTATGAATACCTTTCTTTTCTCTCAATTGTTCTAACGTTATCTTACCCTTTTTGAGAAGTCTTTGTTCTTTCTTCGAAAGTGGTGTATCTTCGTCTAGCTTAATTTCGATTTCCTCAAACTCAGGTCCTTTCTTTGAAACAGAGGGTTTTTCAGACTCAGTGGATGGTATGCTATTGCTGTCATTTTCTGACTTGATTTCATTGGATTCTTCTTCCTTTATTTCCTTTTCGACCTTCTTGGATTTCTTTTCCTTCTTATCTTTCTTGTCCTTATGATGCTTCTTTTCCTTTTTTTCTTTTTTCTCCTTCTTGTCCTTCTTGTCCTTCTTGTCCTTGTGGTGATGCTTCTTCTCTTTAATCAAATTTTCTTCTGACATTTTTGGCTATGTTTTTTTTCGTGTATATTAACAATGTATATTARCAATGTATATTAGCAATRTATATTAGCYTCCGAACAGAGACTATTTGATGTAAAACATTTACAAAATTCCAAARAATAAAATAGATTTAGAAAACTTTTCACGGCTGTGCAGTCACATAAAAAAATCGATTGCCGAAGCGTCGATCGACGATGAGTCGATTAGTTTAAGAAGCACAGCCTTGATTCATACAACTCACAACGTACAAGGAGGTAAGTGAGTTGAAGAATGGAAGACATTTCATAGTTTGTTTTCGGTGTTGTTTATATATACAAAACAGTACAAACCATTCGCATCCAACATGTCATATTGAAATCTAACTAGCCAAGAGTTTTTTAAGTCAAAGATCCCATACAAGTTTGAATCGTCTTCTCAGAATAAGAGCATGGTCAAGTTTGCCTTTGTTTGAAAAATGGCGGATCGGCTAGGTTCTCGCATACTCCAAGATCTTGCTTTTGTTTGCCAATGGCCCGAAGCAAACTCATCCTTCAGCTATGTTCAACCTTTTGTTTGTTCATGTGCTTTTTTTTGCCTCTTTGGATTCATGTGGTCTTTTTTATTTGTGTGTAATAGATTCTTCATCAACTTGTTCAATCAACTCAACCTCATATATAGTCACATCAACATCATCACATACCCCTTTCTCAATTGATTCACTTACCACAATAGAAACCATGAAGCTCACGTCTTTTCTCATACTTACTTCCGCCGTTTCTCTGGTGTCAGCTTTAGGCCAACTTGGCTTTGATTTAGGTGTTAGAATCACAGAAACCGAATGCAAAGAAGCTTCAGATTACGAAGATGATTTAGATGCTATCTCTCCCTACGGTGTTTCCACCCTCAAAGTTTTTTCTGCTTCTGACTGTGACACATTAGAAATCTTGGGTCCAATTGCTGAAGAACACAGATTTACAATCTCATTGGGTCTTTGGCCATCACCTCCTGACAAATTTGAAGCTGAAATTGCCGCTTTAGAAGAATTTTTGCCAACTATTAGAAAAGCCACAATCAAGTCATTTTTGGTTGGTTCTGAATCCATTTACAGAGGCGACACCACACCTGAAGAATTAGCTGATTTGATCAATGAAGTTAGAGATGTTGTGAAGGATATTAAAGACAAAGAAGGTGCAACTTTTGATGATATTCCCGTTGGAACAGTTGATACATGGAACTCTTTGACCAATGTTTCCAATGCTGCTGTTATTGAAACCTCAGACATCTTGTACGCAAATGCTTTCTCATACTGGCAAGGGCAAAACATGCAGAATGCTTCTTATTCTTTCTTTGATGATATTATACAAGCTTTGAAAGCCATTGAAACCACAAAGGGTACCACTGATTTTGAGTTTTGGATTGGTGAAACTGGCTGGCCAACTGGTGGTCTTAACTATGGTCAGTCTGTTCCAAGTGTTGAAAATGCTAGACAGTTCTGGAAAGAAGGTATTTGTGCTATTAGAGCTTGGGGTATCAATACTTATATCTTTGAAGCTTTTGATGAATCTTGGAAGCCGGAAGCTGCAGGTTCTGATGTTGAAAGATACTGGGGTGTTTTCGATGAAGATAGAAACTTGAAATATGATTTGTCTTGTGATTTCTCCTTGTCTGATCCAAATGCCAATTAGTTCGTGTTATATAACAACCATTTGAACTAGCTAGATGCCTTTTTTTAACGCTAATGTCTCACTTTTGATTGAACCTATTCTATCGATGAATTGTTGTTAATTGATGTTACATCTGGTTTCTTCATTTTTTTATATAGCTTTTACGTTTTTTTCACTCACCTTTGATATTGATCTTTTCTATCTTATGCAATCTATGAATTTTATATTTAATCCTTTCATTTTTCCAACACTCATAGTAAAATTTGATATCCACTACCACTAACTAGAGTATCAACTAGCTTTGTTATTATATGTAGCAGCTTGCTGGMAATGTTACACACCAGCTACAGAGAGACCTGTCAAGTTTCAGCGAGGTTGAGGTCAATAGCCCCACACGCGTCGAACCAAGRAACTATTTAAAGAAGAAGCCTAGTCACGGACATCAGACACAAACCCATATATACATAACCGAATCATATAGCTGGTTATAAAACTTCAAATTACAATGACATACAGTTTGGAAACACGTCGATGAACACATGGTATAGGTATATAGCCTTTTATATAAAGAGAAAGCTAGCAAAATTGACGAAGAACGTGAAGACGACAAACATAAACAGAAAAAGGCAAATTGACAAATGAAACAAAACAAGAAAAAAAAAAGATGAAATATAAGAAAGGAAAATTGAAAAACATAAAAATAAAAGTATAAGTGGTGTTGAAAAAATGTACAATTGTAAAAAATAGAAGTGATGATGGTGAGCTGATGTATAGATGATGATGGTGATGAGATAGATATATAGGTGACAAGATGAATGGAAGAGTGTAAGCTTAAAGGCTAAAAAAGGTTATTTGAAGACAGGCAAATTGAATTAAATTTGATTTAGGATTGATAAGTTCAGGATGAATAGTTTTCAATAACCTCTATTTAACCAGCCAGCTTRTATATACGTTAGGTCGAATAAAAATGAAATGATGTTGTTTGTTTGTGGCCCATATATAGAGTTGAAGAGCGAGAGAAGAATTGTGGGCGTAAAAGCGCGTATATATAAATTATAAATTACACGTGTAAATGAGTTGAAACTTGAAATATAGGATTGATTTGATTCGATGGAACAAAAAATGAGATATATGAGAGGGGAAATGGAACTAGAAGAAAAGGGATAAAGGGGGAGTTGAATGACAAAGAGGGAAAGAAAAGAAAGATCAGCTATAGTATAGTATTGGGGATAGGTATTACAAGGCGGTCATAACCAGGAGTGTATGTATGGTGGTCATAACCACATGATGAATTTTTAATGTGTGAGGTGTGTACGTGTGGAAAATTTTCATTTAGTAAACCTTYTTCTTTTCATCAATTGACAATTCACCAGCACCGGTGTTGACAATCAACAATAAACCACCAACGATACTCAAAGTTTGGAAGAATTCGTATCTTAAGTAATCTCTTCTGTTATCGGCTGACTTATAGGTCCAGTAGTGGTTAGTGAAGACATTGTGCATCATCAATAAGATGGTTAAGATAGCAGCTGAGAATTTGGTCTTGTAACCAATGACAACCAAACCACATAACACAGAACCAATCAAAATCATTGAGAAAGTTGGGATGTTCCATTTCACAGTCAAAGTGAAGGCCAAGAACAAGACAATCAACATGATTCTACCAGCCAACAAGAAGTACTTCTTGTTATCTCTGGATTCCAACATTGGTAAACCTGGCATTAACAATGATCTCTTATCGGTGACAACACTATCGGACAAAGCCAACAACAAACCACCAATAACAGAGACGTTTCTCAATAAGAAAACAGCATCAAAGAATAATCCGTACATGATACCTTGCAAGAAAACGATGGAAGATAACAGACCAGTGGCTATTTCAGGCTTCTTTCTAAGAATCACCAAGGCTGATCCAGAAAACATAGCAATGACATTGAAGATCAAGAAACCCTTGACAAACCAAGGATAAACGTTTCTATAAGTGGACAAATAGTAAACTTGTTCTTTCCATTGAGTGACGATTCTAATGGCATCTTCGATGAAAGTAGCAACGATAAAAGTACGACCAATGGATGGAACATAAGGTTTGGCACCACCTAGATATTGATCAATGATATCTTCAACTTTTTGAGTAACTTGTTCGAATTTTTTCACATTTGGATTATCTGAAGGAATCAAATTGTTGATGGAATCCAAAGCGGACATTCTTCTTCCTCTTGGTGTGTAACCTGGTGCATGATGTGTTGAGGCAGGCACTGGAATTGGTTGTGGGTAGTTGTTTGCTGGGAACTGCGATCCTCTGAAGGACATGTTAGGATCATATGGGTTTGTGCTGGCAGCGTATGGGTTCGACATTTTGTTAGTTATTGATGATGTGTATATTGTTACTGAGGTTTTGTTATTCTCTAATTTCTTCGAATAACAGTTGAAGATCTAATTGGAAGTAAAAATCAAAGAGATTTGATGTTAGTACTGGTTATTCCATTCATGTGATTGGAAAAGAAAAAAACAAGGGTCCGGATGGTTCCAGATGATGCTTTTTTTGTCTTGGGAAAGTGATTTTCGAACAGGAAGAGAATAGTTCGACAACGTCGTCGTCAGGACAAAGCAAAACAGATGGGCAATTGAGGAGACATACTGGCTATGAGAAGACTTGTAGTAAGTGAAGCGGGTTGAAGTTGAAGGAGATGTCTTAGTCGAAGGGTACAAGAGGGGAAGGGGAAGGTTAAGGGGAAGAAGACCAGAAGTTATGGATGGTGATTGAGTTTCATTTAAAGAGACATGAGACWTGAGACATGAGACATGAGACATGAGACGATCTGTGAAATCATAACAGCGCACCAGTAACGAGTTCTCAACTTTTCGCCCGACTCGATGCGCGCGACTATTTAAATCCAATCAGCCATCTTTTACTATCTTTTACTATATGACTTAGTCACATTCTCCCGCTTTGGCTCCTTGTTACCCCAGGTCCCAACTGTTTTTGATGACACACCGCTCCCCCCCCAAAACTGGTGCAACTGGCCTTATGACGTACAAAGTGGCTATATTAAATCATCTTTGTAGCAACTATATACCATAAAGTTAAAAAAAATAAATAAATCGTATGTACGTTGAACAACTAGTTAAAGATTTAAGGACCGGGAAGTTAAAACGGCCTTCGAATAATGTGATGGATAATTTGACTGACCGGGACAGTTCTGGTTCTGGGTAATAACTAAGAAAAGAAATTGCAACTCATGGGGAATATTAAAGGTTAAAAAAGCATATTTTTCCAACAAAAAAATAATGTGGACGTGGGTTGGGTAAAAAGGAAAGGTGGAAAGTAAGGGTTAAACATTAACAAAAATCATAATCTCATTTTATCTCATTTAACAAGAAATTTTCAACTCTCACGGTTCACGCTTTCACCCTGACTCAATTTGCATTATCATAATTTGATGTCAATAACACGGGTTTTCTGGTGTGCAGACTTTTGGTCTAATTCTTTGTAAAACACCATACTTGTCTCAATGTTGGCCAATTCTTTCAAAATCTTGCTTCTTTGCGCATAAACATCTTGAACCTTGATATTTAATTGATTGTTCACTTCTCTGGATGGATAATGCAAAACTTTACGCACTTCTCTGGCAATACGTGCTGAATTCTTATGTTGATAATCCACATTATCCAATCTTTTCTTGATCTTCTTCACTACATTTCTTTGATAAGCATGTGGTGCATCCTTATACAAGTAATATGCTGGAACACCAATGATTGTAGCAACCAGAGCAACTGGAATAACTTTCTTGTAAACAAAACCTGGAACGGCTTGCGTCACAGAGATAGCACCGGTAGTTAAAGAAATAATTTGTGGAGCATATAATGCACAAAC
Source organism: Ambrosiozyma monospora (assembly GCA_001599995.1). Lineage (NCBI taxonomy): Eukaryota > Fungi > Ascomycota > Pichiomycetes > Pichiales > Pichiaceae > Ambrosiozyma > Ambrosiozyma monospora. The sequence goes on from BCIP01000012.1 coordinate 697,103, forward strand.
GGTACCTAAACCAGCCTTCCATAATCTTGACGTTATCAAGCCCATAGCCAGATTTGTCTCATGGTTTGGAATATTGATACCAAATTGTTTACAGAAACTTTCCATATTTGGATCAACAAAATCAACAAATGATATATCTGTTTGTAATTCTCTTTGTATAAGATSTCTTGGTTTAGAATACATTGACTCTTTCATGAATTTAGCATCTCCTAAAACTCCTTCTCCCAGAACTTCATTACCAATGGCTCTAATGTCGGTAACTGCTGCTGCTGTCTTATCTCTGGCGAAATCTTCAGATTGTGAAACACTGCTTGTTATAACATCATAGACACGGGTTTGGGTCTTATAAGCAAAGTCTTGAAGTGAAGCATAACCATTGAATGGAATTCCTAATTCAATTTCATCAACGTTATCAATGGTATGACTAATAAACATCTTGGCATGATCATACACCTCACTTGATGTGCTTTCAATGATCTTATTTATCTTCTCTGAAACGTCACCTGAGGCATTCTTCAATTTTTCAAAACTTGGATTTATATCATTGAGCTCATTAGTCTTCTGAGTATGTTCTTTCTCATAAATATTCAAGTTGATCTTAGATAATTCCAACACATCGGAGTAAAATTTGATCAAGTAATTCTTAGCTGGCAAAAGTTTGGAAACTGATCTCTTCTCCAATAAATAATTTCTCAAAGAACCTTCCAAGTGATCAAATTCAGGAGAAGAATAGTCACGGTTATCTGGGTCGTCATTACCACCTGGTCCATCGCCACCGTCTCCGCCATCTGGAATCTTATCTAGCACATCTTTAGAGGAAACAAAGTGCACAAACTCACCGGCATTCTCATGAATATCTGGTGAAAGAGAATTTATTTGATCCATGATACTTCGTTGACATCTCTTCTTATTCTTAATATTATCAAACTTGTTAACAACGATAAACATCAAACTCTTATCGTTACTCGCACTGGAAAGAAATTCTCTTCCAGATAAAGTAAAATGGTTTTCTGCATTAACCACAAAGACAACCAAATCAATTTCTTCTTGTCTTGAAAACACTTGTGTTGTGTGGTAGGAGTCCAAGTTAAGACCTGGAGCATCGATTAATTTCACATCAATGACACCATTCTTGAGTAAACTTCTTGCGGCTGGTCTATTGTCAATAACATAAACTTGGAGCAGAGAGTATTTTTCAGACTCGTAGACCAAGTCCTCTAATTCTTCTAACTTGTAAACTTCATATGTTCTTTCATCTTTTTTGTTATATGTCTTACCAATTGGAATGGCATGCACTTCTTCTTTGTTGTTGTTGTAACTAGCGTCAATAATCTCACAAAAGACATTGGTACAAGGTTGTTGATCTTCAGGCATAATATTTCTTTTAAGCAATGCGTTACAGAAAGCAGACTTACCTGAGTTCAAATCACCAGTAACCAACACTTTTGATGAAGTATCGTCAACTCTGTCTTTGAGAGATCCCAAATGTCTTGAAATATGGTTGAATTTTTCGTTTAAGAGTTGAGACATAGCAGACTTATCCAAACTTTGTGAAACRCCTGCAGAGCCTGGGCCAATCTTTAAGCTGATTCTAAGAAGTTCAAATGTGTATCCATCTTCATGAGTAGGTGCCTTTTCGATTTTTTTCTCCGAAACTGAAGTTTGTCTGATCAAAGCCATTCTTGACTTACTAGAGTTCAACTTAGGGTCAGAAGATCCATCCACTATATCAGTGGGATAATAAATAGGACGTTCGTTATTTTCTCTTTGCAAGTCCTTAATCATTTGACCAGCGGTATTAATCAATCTGTCAATGGAAATTCTATTATGGTTGTAAGCATCTTGAGAAACTCTAGATTGACTTAATTCATTCTTGACGCCTTCTCCGAAATCAAAAGAGGCCAAATTACCTTCCAACTTGGTATTGTCTTGTCCGTCAACTATAGTGGAACCATCCAAAGTTCTTGCTTGTCTGTTGTATGTTAAGTTGGAGGCCTGACTGGTACCGTTCACTAAAGTGGCGTTATCGTCGTATCCCTCCTGCTCAAGATCATCGTCACCCTTGGCCTTTGGTGGTGGGGGTATGTCGTTCGTCATGACAGTTGTTGTTTTTGCTGTTGGGACTATGTATGATGTATGGGTATCTTTCTTTGATTATAAGCTATGAACAGGATGGAATCAAAAGGATGTGTTGTGTCTGTTGGGCTATGTACACAGGCTCAAGAGGGGATCAGTCAGTTTTAAGCAATTTCATTGGAACAAGTCTCAAAGAAGGAGCTGGASAAATTTGAGAAATTTGAGAAATTTTCCCGAGGACCAAGTCATTTTTTTTCGGTCTTTATTTTTTTTTTCTTCAAGATTTTGGCTGAGGTGGGTGATCTATCATCTTGAAAACTGTAAAGTGTGTATATTTCAGCTACATTCCCAATTCATAACAGGAAAACAAGAAAATGTCATTCAGAAAAAGAAGTGAAATAGTGAAAACAGTTCCAGATGGGGCAGCGGGCAATGTTTCAAGTTCACCATCAGCAAGACCAAGACAGCCACCTCTTCAAAGAAGTTCGTTCAGACCAGCTGTCCCAGGAAGAGCAACAGGACCACCATCATCTGGACATCTAGTGAGTCCATTACCACCAAATAGATCTACCCCACAGATGAGACCAAGAGGACCAGTTTCTGTTCCAGGTAGAGCGCCAGTGCCTAGCTCAATACATAACCCTCGTGCACATCCACCAGCAGCTCAAAGTTCCAATTCTGCATTATCTCAAACATCACAATTATTCAACTCACATCCAGGAATCAAGCCATCCATCATTACTTCTCAGCCATGTATTTCAACTGGATCCAATGACTTGGATTTGATTTTGGCTCATCAGGGTTTACCAGTGGGTCACTCTTTATTGATTGAAGAGACAGGAACCACCGATTTTTCATCAACTTTGGCTAAACTTTTCTTAGCTCAAGGTGTTGTCCATAACAGAATCGATCCAGCTCACTTGAATACACATGAGATCCTAGTTGGCTTCGATCAAACTTGGGTGAAGTCTTTACCTGGTTTATATAAAGGTTCGTCAAGAGAAAGGAAGAAGTTGGCTGTCAAAGAAAGAGAATCCAAAGTTAGTGTTTCCAATATTTTAGATCAACATAATCAACGAACTCCAGAACAAGAAAAGTCACAATCACAATCTCAACAACCTCAGCAAAGTAATATGAAAATCGCATGGAGATATGGATTACAGCAACAAAAGAAAGGTACGGATAATGATACTGGTGTTTCATCACAGTACCCTCACTACAACAATCAATTTGACATTACTTCAACGTTGTTACCAGCTGCTGGATCATACGACTTGACGTCGGTTCCATTGGCTCCATCTTCATTCAAACAGACAATCCAACAAATCGAAAGCATAATCAAAAGATACAAAGACAGACTCGTAAGAATTGTGATTCCATTATTCTTGAACCCTGTCATTTACGGTGACTATTCCTCGCCCGAAATCCTTCAATTTGTGTACAGGTTAAGATCATTGTTAAGCAAGTACGAAAACAGGGTTGTTTTGTTCATGAGTTTGAATTTGGATCTATATCCAAGAGCAAACCCCTTAGTCACCATAATTGAGAATTTGATGGATTCGGTGATTGAATTGAAACCATTTGTGCCTCAATTGTACGAGTTGATGGAAAAAGTCTATAAGAATCAACCAAGTAAGATCAAACATGGACATTTGAATATTCATAAGTTGCCTGTGTTAAGTGATGTTGGGTTGATGACTGTTAGAGATATGGAGTTCAGTTTCAAGAATGGTAGAAAGAGATTTGAGRTTGAGGAGTGGAGTATTCCGGTGGAGGAAGAAGATAAGGATGAACAGCAAACTGGTGCTAGTTCTGGTGGTTCCGTTTCCGCCAAAAGTGTTGAGTTTTGATATACGAAGTGCGTCTAAGTAATTCAGTTTCTACTGTATAGATGTGTCAATTGAATTTACGATTGGAAATGTATAATCATGAAAAATGTTGAGGCAAACACAGCTTGCCCCACCTTTATATTATAAGTCATAAAATGTAGGAGGTATATAACATGCTGAAGCAGCAAAACGTAAAAGAAAAWTTCAAATCCAAAACAACAAAAACCCAAAATCAACATTTAATTAGCAAAATTAACAAAATCTATTTTGAACCGACAGCCTCTTCTTCCTCTTCATCAGCAGGATAAAGCTTTGTATTCTGAACTTTCTTAAACTTCTCCTCATTCAAAGAATGATTGGAACCTCTTCTCTCCCTATGCATAACAGGAGGAATGTCACCATCGTTAATCAAGTCTTCAATCTCATCGCCGTTCTTACCCCAATTACCCTTACCGAAACCACCTTTCTTAACATGGTTTGGAGCTTCGTCATAGTGACCGTTGTGGGTGAAGTATCTTGGTTCGGCGTCATTGCCCTTATCATTCCATTTTTGAGTTCTGGCCATGGTGTACGTATGAATTGAGTGTTTAGAATTGAGTCAATTAATGAATTGAGTGTAGTAGTGTGTAAACGTATGTAGTGTATGAAGTGTGAATGTGTGTAGTACTGTAGTATAATTGTTAGTGATTGATGTAGACTTAGAAGAATAACAAGTGTGGGGGAAAACGAAAATGTGGAAACAAGAAGGGAAGTCTGGGGTATTTATACGAATCTGACATCCAACAGAGCATTAGAGAGTATCACCACYGGTTCTAAATGACCTAGACCTAGACCTAGAGAAATCATAAGAAGCCCGACGTGTGACAGATACGTCCAGAAATTACCAGCACACGATGATGTGATCATTTGATGTGATGCATGGCGTGAATATCTTCGAATCTGCGTGAATCTGAGTGGGAGACGACAAGTTATCTTGTTATGACGGGTGACGGGTCCCGTGACCAAYATATGGCCAGTTGTTCAGTCAGTCATGCACTCGCTCACTTTTCAATACTGCCGAAGAATTTAATACCGACCGCTGGTGGGGTAATTCTGCTGGAGTTTCACTTCAACCACATTTTTCAAAATGTTTGTTTGTTTGTTTGTTTGTTTGTTTCGTTTTTTGGTTGTTTGCTGAATTATCATTAAAGGCAATTGCAACAATCCTAGAAACTTCAATGAAAATGAAAGATTTTATGAGTCAAAGGCTAAAGGCTAAAGCTACAATTTCTGGAAATTTCTCAGGCCAGACAGAGCTGGCCAGCCGCCATGGTAAAGCCAACTCTAGCTTTAGTATTTACAACTCGTTCTGCCTCAATAATTTGAAAAGCCATATGCCAAAAAAAGAATTAAATCTATACACGTAACTAAATGCAAAGTAATAAGCTCAATCACTCTAGTATATGAGTGTTTCTAACCAACATACAAGATGTTTTTCTCACACTGTTCAATACCAAACAAACGAATCATGTTGATAACTTCTTCAACTTGATCCATATCTTCATCAGCTTCAAATCTATAAATTCCACCAGAAGAAGGATCAAAAAGAAAAAAATTCCGGAACAGAGATTGTAACTCGCCAAACTCATGCAACTCGTTGATTTGCCATAGTGGTACAAGACCTGGTGAAACCTTGGGTATTGGAGAATCAATGTTATGTGGTTCTGAAGCTTTCCATAAAAGATCATCATTTTGCTCTGCTATGCTCTTCAATCCTTCTATTTTCTTAGCCAATTGAGTGGCACACTTGTCAGCTTTAGCAAATGCACCTCCATTCAAACCGTAGATCTTGTCCGCTATGTTGACCAACTTCTTTGATTCGGATGTATCCAAAGTGGTAAATCCATTAGGAGGGATCTCAAACTCATTCAATTTCTCAGGTCCATTGTTTCCACTTTCATCATCTAAATCTTCTGTGTCTTCTGATTTCTCTTGAAATACCACTAGTCCTCCATCTTGGGTTATACTTCTAACTGCATCAAGTTTAACAAACTTCATACTGCAACTATCCAGTATCTCACCACCAAACTTGGCCTTATACTTCATCTTATGACAATCATCAATATAGTATCCCAAGTAATAATATTTTTTACCTAACATCTCAGTCAAAGCCATCTCACGCAATGCACTCAAGGTACCCAATCCCAACGAGGCGTAGTCTGGGTCCCAAATGAAGTAAACTGATGATATCGATTCAGGAAGAATATCCAACACACCAATGGCCACCAGCTTACCATCCAGGTAATAGCATTCATGAACTGGGCCGGTCAATTTTGTATCGCCATATTCTCCTTTCCTCCAACCTGCGTTGAATTTTTCCCAATCCTCAACTTTGTGCTTCGTATCGAGAAATGGAGAATCACATAAAAATCTCTTGAAACCTTTCAATGTCAAATCACTTGGGTCATCTTTGTGTACCTGGATCTGATACTTCTTGTAAAGTTCGAACTTTTCTGTTGTTGGATCAGCTGGACCAATCACGGTGTGAAACTTCTCATGGCTGGCTGACAGTTCAGCGTTTAATAAGGTCTCTTTCAATTGAAAAGGTGCACCTTTCTTGCTGTTTTTTGCTTGTGTCTGTGTTTTCTTGTTTTGTGGTGAATCAGACTTATCTGGGGTAGCGATTGCCTTGACAAATCTATTGATTGTATGTCTATGCTCTTTGTTGGGTTTCAACAATTGTAAATTCGATCTGATGGCGTACATTCGACAACAATTTCTCAACAAATCAGGCTTGTATAAAAACGTGCCTGATCTTCTAAAACCTTTATTCATTAATCTTTCATAACATTCTGGTGAAAATGAATGAATTATGCATCCCATAGAAGTTGAATTGGGGTATTTTTGAAATAAACTGTCTGTTGGCTCACCATCCAATGATGAGATGTTTGTAGATCGTGATTTCAAAAACTGCTCTCTATATGAGGGAAGGCAATAACCCATCTCCATTGGATCCTTGTGATCATGGCAATATCCACAATCTTTTCCTGTTGAATAGAAGGGCCGACTAGCCACTATAAGATCAAAATTCACCTGTGTCATTTAACAATCTGTTGATGAGTCAGCCACTATATGTCAAATTGTAAAGTTTGAGGTTTGGTGCAGGTGAACTTATGCGATTTGGATCTGGTGATGTTGTGAGACTTGCTTGTCTTTGTATGATTCGGGTAATTCTTGGAATTGAATATCTGTGGGATAACAGTCGTCGGTGATCTTGCAACTGTATAAGTACTGTGGTCTCTGAACCCTAATAAGTGGAAGAATCTTACCAACGTGGCCAACCCAGAATCTGAATTTCAATTTCCCTTAAACAGCCCTTTCGGCGGATTCTAACAAATTTGAACCTTCTTGAAATCTGAAATCGGTTAATGGAGTTTACACCTCGCGTGGCGGTACAGAAGTGTGTGGCTGGTGTGGCATAAGCCATCAAGGCTGTGCTGAAAACTGTGTCAATCTCCGCCGAGAAACGTGATCAAGGACCCCGGATTCCCATGAATTAAGTGGACTATACTTGTAAAATCATAAGAACGTACCTTAAGTCCACATACAGGCTCCTATGTATCATGCATCTAACAAAATTCATCAAAGCACCCAAGAAGAACAAATTCTCTCACATATACCAAGATAGATGATGATACCAATYGACAGCTGRTGAATCATAACCATGATCCCAGATCGAAACTTATGAGCTTTTTTAGTTGAAGAATTTTCACGACTGCCATTTGGTCGATGGCCATTACCATTGTACCCCCCCCCCMCACCCCCCATMTTGCCCAATTSATGGTTCCTAAATGGGCTTTGGTTTGCTTTAACTCCATAAGACAAGATGAGTATGTTTTTTTAGGGAAGTTGCTGCCTATGAATGTTACATTTCCCCATTATAAGCCAATACAGGCTCTTCCGCAAATTGTCATGAGCTAACTTCACTTTCCATTGGGATACAGAGGTACCAAAACATCATCGTGCACGGATTTCACTTATCAGAAGCCATCCTTATTATTGTCTAGCTTGGTTACGTCAGATATTACAAGTATCACAACGTCACAATTAGAAGGTGGAAGCCAGTATAAACCATTACCACGCGAGTACGCGTTTTGCAGATAATTTTTGCTAACGGCCTAGACAAGCATATGTTGTCTAAACAAAACATATTGAAAAAAATGAAAACAATGAAAATAAATTTAAGTTATAGCTGAACTTTCCATCAATTTTTCAGTTTTCCAACCTTGCCTATTCAACTGGATCTATATTTGTGTAAAGTAGCGTGAATCCGATGTGAAATACAGCCGGCCGTTAAACTCAGCTTCACAAAAGCTATGATATTATAGTTGTTTAACAATTTGGTGATACCCATGTGACAGAAAGTTATGTTTAAATTCAAACGTCAAATCGGTGTTCAATGGTTGTTGGAAATTATTGGCGATCTACTATTATAGCTCTTTTCGATCGATTGCAGCTGGGAATTACATGATAATGGCTGTTTTGGGAAATTATTGACGATCTTTTGCCACATAACGTTTTTCAATAACCGTTTTCAAATGCACTTAGTTGAAAATCATTGGCACCACCTACTCTCATAGTTGTTTTTGGAAATGATGGACGATCTACTAGCATTACAGTTAAAAATTATTGACGCAATCTACTATCATATATGGCTCGTTTGGGAAATTATTGATGTGGTCTATACTAAGTATCATGGCTGGTTTTGGAAGCTATTGAAGATCTGTCTGCTATCATAGCTGTTTTCAATTGCAGAAAAAAATTATTGACATTATCTACTCTACTATCAATACAATCAGTGGTCTTCTGGATTCTCGATGGTGTATAAATACCTAGTTCATTCCTGTTTTTTTTTTTCGACTGACATTTGCTTCCTTATCTCTGTCACTTCCGAAACAATCATCAGATACCTTTCACCAACATGAAATTATTTGCTTCATTTTTCTTCTTGTTCATTGCAACATTTGTCAACTCTTTCCCTCTAGCCAAACGTGATACCCCATTTGTGTTAGATAACAATGCTTTATATAATGACCTCCTTCAATATTCTGCATACTGTGGTGTTTCATACTGTATCACCACTTTCGATGGTATTGAAACAGGTAGATTGAATGACGCCTGTAGAGGTGTTGACTGTACCAATGCACCATCTGATATTTATGTTGTTGATGTTGTCGATGATGTGGCCCATGCTGTCATCATGGTTCAAAAATCGAGTGAAGAGATTGTCATTGCATTCCAAGGCTCTTCAACTTTCCTTGATTGGATTCTTGACTTCACTTTCATTCCAATTGATTTTGAAAGTTATGGTTTTTCCAAAGGATTGAATACAAAGACCTTGGATGTTGAAGATCCAAAGGTTCATGCTGGTTTCAAACTTGCTTCTCAAAATTTCTTTGATTATTCAATTGAAGTTTTGGAATATCTCAGAGCCAAATACCCAGGTTACAAAATGGTTGTCACTGGTCATTCATTGGGTGGAGCATTGGCTTCTTTGGTTGGTGTTGAATTGAACTTGATGGGATACAACCCTGCCATCATTTCCTATGCTGGTCCAAAGGTGTTTGGTCCTTCCTTGGCAAATTGGGTCGACAACGAATTTGATACCTCTAATTATGTTTCCAGATTAGAATCACAATCTGTTTCATCCATTGAGCCTGGAACTTACACTAGAGTCACTCACATTGGTGATATTGTGCCATGTGTCCCTTTAGTCAGAATGGGCTATAGACATGCTGGTAGTGAATTCTATATTGACGAGAGATATATTCCTCAAAATATGGATAGTGTTGTCATTAGGGGTGAATTCAAGGAGAGATATGAAATTCAAACTTTGGGTGGTGTTCTTGCAAGAGTGATCTATGATCTTCCTGGAACTTTGAGGGACTTTGTAATTATTGCTGCACACAATTATTACTTCAGAGTTGTCACTCAATGTAATGGATTGATGGATATTATTGGTCTTGATGGTAACCCTTATGATTGATTCTGAAACTTCAATATTGGAAAGCCTCAGGACACCCAACTATTTATTTTGATACCCCAAAGTTTCCTGACTTTGTGTCATCTTTCACTAACATTTTCGTAATTTTCGTATAACTATTTCATTTCACTATTTATTTTTCAGAAATATTAGCTCATGTTCTTTTTAGTTGTGATGCCGGTTTGTAAATATTAACAAATTTTGAGAATATCGATAGATGATTAGATCACGGTCTCATCGATGATGCTGCTTAGTACTTACCCCCTCGAAACAAGCTCTGATCTCCAAATTTGTTAATCACACCGAAATTCCTCCGCGCCATCTTCTTCGGATCTCTGTCTTCTCGGTGCGATTACAAATGTCAAACCAGTGCAATCATGTCAAGTAACACGTCTATAAAACCTAACACTTTCCACATCAATATCAACACTCAGTTGCCATCAACACAAAGACCATGATCATTTTAGAATTATCATCAGTGAACCAACAATCACAAATCCAAAATCAAAAATGGCTGACCATCAAGAAAAACCAACTATGAGCAACATTGTTACGAACAAAGACGGTGAATTCAAACGTAAGCCATCAAGTTTCAGAAAGTTTATTTCATCTAAGCCAGGTGCCCAGTTTCCACCAGAAGCCAATAGATACCATTTGTATGTGTCATATGCATGTCCRTGGGCCAGCAGAACGCTGATTACAAGAGCCTTGAAAGGTTTGTCATCCATCATCTCAGTCTCTGTTGTTCATTGGCATATGGATAGCAAAGGCTGGAGATTCCCATCCAAGGATGATCCATGTGAAGGTGCTACTGAAGATGAAGTTAATGGTGTTACAAGATTGCGTGAGATATATTTCAAAGCCCAAGAGGACTATGATGGTAACTTCAGTGTCCCTGTTTTATGGGACAAGAAAACCAAAACCATTGTCAACAATGAATCATCTGAGATTTTACGTATGTTCAACAGTGAGTTTAATGGGTTGATTGATGAAAAGTATGCTAAGATTGACTTGTATCCTTCTGCTCTGCAAAAGAAGATTGATGAATTGAATGACTGGATTCTTCCAACTATCAACAGTGGTGTTTATAAGACTGGTTTTGCAACTAAACAGGAGCCATATGAGAAGGCTGTTACTGAATTGTTCAAATCGTTAGATAGAGTTGAAGAGATTTTGAAGTCAAGACATGCTAAAGGTGAGCACTATTTGTTGGGTAATGAATTGACTGAAGCTGATGTCAGATTGTATGTCACAATTGTCAGATTTGATCCTGTGTACCATCAACACTTCAAATGTAACATTGGTTACATCAGACATGATTTCCCACATATTCACCAATGGCTCAGAGAGTTGTATTGGAARAACGATGCGTTTAAGTCAACTACCAACTTTGAACACATCAAGTTCCACTATACCAAGTCACATCCTAATGTCAATCCATATGGTATCACTCCTCTTGGTCCTATTCCAAACATATTTCGATTGGATCTCTGATTATGTTTATAGATGTTTGTATATGTGTTTTATATATATGCGACTYTCTTCAAAATTATAGTTTATTTTYCTYTCAACCAGGCCGTCAATTAACAATTGTAGAATCGATCGACGAGGACTTATTCGAATTTATTACCGAAAATGTAATTCCGGACTTGTGTGGCTCTTCTCGGTGGAAAATTGCGTGCCTCCTCCGCCGTCATCRGTGCGATGATTATCGCGGGCTGATTAAGAGTTACCCTACAATTTGTAAGCTCTTGTTCTCTTAAACTGACTAAGCTTACAGCTGGTTGTACAAATCACCGTCACACACACATTGATTCGTATAAAAACGAACAGTTTCCACATCAATCGATACTCAATTGATTTCGAAACATACACCTCACTTCATCATCCTCGTTGAATTACATATCAACAAACCAGAACTCACAAAACCAAAACCCTATAATGACTGATAAACAAGAAAAAGGAATCTTCAGCAACATTGCGAACAAAGACGGTGAATTCAAACGTAGACCATCAAGCTTCAGAGAATTTATTTCTTCCAAACCAGGTGCCAAATTTCCACCAGAAGCAAATAGATACCATTTGTATGTGTCATATGCTTGCCCATGGGCCCACAGAACATTGATTACAAGAGCATTGAAAGGTTTGACCTCTATCATTTCCGTGTCTGTTGTTCATTGGCACTTGGATAACCAAGGTTGGAGATTCGCATCAAAGGATGATCCATGTGATGGTGCTACTGAGGATGAACTTAATGGTGCTAAGAGATTGAGTGAGATTTATTTTAAGGCTAATGAGTGCTATGAAGGTAGATATACTGTTCCTGTCTTGTGGGACAAGAAAACCAAAACTATTGTCAACAATGAGTCTTCTGAAATTCTACGTATGTTCAACACTGAGTTCAACGGATTGATTGATGAAAAGTATGCTAAGATAAACGTCTACCCTTCTGAGTTGAAAAAGCAAATTGATGAACTGAATGACTGGATTTACCCAACTATCAACAACGGTGTTTACAAGTCTGGTTTTGCCACTAAACAAGAACCATATGAGAGAGAAGTCATCAATGTGTTTAAGTCATTGGATAAAGTTGAAGAGATTTTGAAGTCAAGACATGCCAAGGGGGAACATTACTTGTTGGGTGATACGTTAACCGAAGCCGATATCAGATTGTATGTCACAATTGTCAGATTTGATCCTGTGTACCATCAACACTTCAAATGTAACTTGGGCTCAATCAGACATGACTACCCACATATCCATCAATGGCTCAGAGAGTTGTATTGGAAGAACGATGAGTTCAAGTCAACTACACATTTTGATCACATTAAGTTCCACTACACCAAGTCACATCCTAACATCAATCCATATGGTATCACTCCTCTTGGTCCTGTTCCAAACATCTTGCCATTGGATGCTTAATTGTGTTTATAGTTTTTTTCTATTTGTGTTTATATTCACCACTGTTTGTTCAAATATAGTTATTTTTTTTCACTGGGTTCTATATACACTCTTCCAGAAATTGTAAATTTTGAAAATTACCGCAAAGCCTTGGTGCCTGAAATGATTTTTGACCGTATGTAAGCCGCAAGTATCCTCCTCACTTTTTTTTCACATTCTTTAAGAATTGAATTGTTCATGTGGTGGGAATCAAGCTGGCTCATGACTCACATGGGTAATCCGTAATCACCAACTATTCAAAAGATACGTCCAGTACCCGACCAGCCAAATATGATATACAACAACGCATCAAGAATAATAAGAACAGGACTCTTGAATAGTGTGAGATTCAACTCCACGATACCCAAGCCTAGCTGTATGTGCACAATCACTCTCTACCGTCCACATACCATTTCCATGTCATTTTTTCATAGGATTACTAACGTAACGATATTTGTTTTTCACTACGACACTAAACACAAATTAATCAGTATCACCTGCTTTGATTGATCTAAGAATTGGAAAAATCATCAATATCRAAAGACACGAGAATGCAGACAAGTTATACGTGTCACAAATTCAAGTTGAACCTACTCCTGCCCCAACTCAAACTCAAACACCAAATCCAACTGAACAAGAGTCAACAGTGACTAAACCAGAAAAGCAGACTCCAGCACCAACCAAGACAGTTCAAGTATGTTCCGGATTGGTTGATTTCATCCCACAGTCCGAATTATTGAATTCTCGTGTTGTGTTAGTCATGAATTTGAAACCATCAAAGATGAGAGGAGTGAAATCGGAAGCTATGTTATTGGCAGCCTCAAATGATTCCCAAGTTGCTCATGACGATGCAGTGAAAGTTAAAGTCGAGTTAGTCAATCCACCATCTAGTTTACCATTGGGTCAACAATTATTTTTCAAAGGTTATAAGCCTGTTGACTTAACAAGTTTCAAAAGATTGAAGAGCAGTAAGTGGGTTGAGTTGGCTAGTTTTTTGAAAACTGATGGTGATGGTAGAGTTATCTTTGATGAAAATTCGGATGGTAAGCCATCTGCTGTTTTGGGAAGTGATTTGAATGATGATGTTTGTGTTGTTAAAAGTCTAAAGAATTGTCAAGTTAGATAGAGAAAGAGCTGTAGCTGACCAAGCATGTAAATAGTTGGGAAAGAGAGTAGGGGTGGTCATTTCTTGATAACTGCCAAGTTCCAACTTCCATGGTCTGATCCATCGTTCTCCTATGCTGGTGAATTACGTTATCTAGATCATGATTCATGATGTTGGTTCTTTGTTCATAGATGTTACTTGTGATGCTACTTATTGCTTTTGCATGTAAATACATTTCAGATTAATTATAGAATAGTTTGATAGTTTGATGTAGAAGGGAGGGGGACTGTAAGTTGTCACCTGTTGGACTCTCTCAGAGGGAAAGAAAACCCTGGTGAAAGTGTGCCGATAAGCCACTTCGCCGTCTGGTAAATTGTAATATGGCTGGGATCCATGACCTAACCACCATAGATTTCAGTTTCAACACTCACATGTCACAAGAACAACTTTCTTACTCTTTATACAAATTTGGAAAATTATCATGTCAATTTGGGGAATATAAGTATCGCTGGATGGTTTGAATGTTCTTGATATGAACAGCTTCCATGCTTTTTAAATCCGACGTGTAAAAAGTGTTTCAGTAGATATTCCATTTATGCAAGCCAGACCAGACTTCTTGTGGCTGTCACCTATGGAAGTTATAGTCACTCCTGTTTGAATGAATTCAGCCAGGCACTATTCAATCAATCGTGACAGGGTCTTGATTTGAATTAAGCGGGCCGGACCACCACCAAAGAAGAGATTCCAGAAGAAAGATAAGCCATGAATAATCCTGATTGATTTCGCACAGCTGTTTCCTGGTRAACGGCCGAACATACAAGATTTTGTTGCCTCCCCGCCACTTTTACCCATCTTGGGATGCCACCCAGGTCAGGCGCCACCGCAATAAGTATTTAGATTTCCTTTTCTTTCTTCCAACATCACGGTCTTTTTTTATAGGGCTTTTTTTATAGGCAGTTCTATCATTGATCCATCTTTCCTTCAGTGATCTCTTCCAGTATACTTGATCATATAGTAAAAACACCCAAGCTTCGAGTCTGGACTTTGTTGACTTTTTGTCCTGTGATCTTGTAAGTTGTGTATATGAGCAAGTTCCAGTGCGTGGTTTGGTTTGCCTGGTAACGTAAAGTTCGAAGCTGCTGGAAACAGTAAATTCACCCCGCGCTTGAAGATGATTACTTTGGAAAATTCCAAAAGAAGCGGCATTCAGGCAGAGGGGCGTTCAACTCTCTAACTGGAAGGGCGGGTTAAGCATGAGGAGATTGTTTGAGCCTACAATTTTTTTCCAAATTCATAAAAGTTTTTAACTGAAGCGGCTTCCCGGCCACATTTACTCCCAGTTGTTGCTGCCCCCGGCCGGCTAGTACGTGGCGCCTGAGACCACATGCAGAAATAAATTTAGCTAGCGTGATTGCGCGGTCAACTGAAAAAAATTTTCGCATGGAGTTCAGGCCGGCGGCGGCCGGTTGCAATACTTATAGGCTGATAAAGAAATTTAAGGCCGCTCTGCCTAACTTGCAGAATTTTTTTTGCTTCAGCGTACTTTTAGGTAGCTCGCTACACTCGGACGTCGGCCGGCTGACCCTGGTCCTCAGCTGGTGGAAGTTGCCTTGCAGCAGCAGTGAGCAGAGCAGGCCTTTCTCTGGCGGCCGGCCCGCAAATTCTTCACAGATTGCGGCTTAGATTTTAGCCAATCAGCCAATTTAACAAGGATAAATATTCCCCGACAAGAGAAATTGGACGGCTTTGTGTCGCATAATCTATGAAATTTGGAATTTGAGTGTCATGAGATTGATTGTATGATGTATAACTCATATCGAGACTGAAATCAAGGTATATACTTGCAGTTTCATAGAATAGTTGATGTATTATTATCTTGCTTTTGAATTCGACACGTATTGCACACTTCGCAGGGATGGTTGTTGCAAAGTTGTAAGAAATCAGAGACAACTACGAGAGGTTACAGTGACAGTGACCGTTACCGTAACATAGACAGAACCAGCCATACGGCCGCACCGGGATCTGGAGAGATCAGCTAATCATGACCAATCAGTCGTCAGAGCTGCAGCCACACAGACATCATTACGCAGTCCACGGGCGAGGTCTTTCTTCAGCGGCGGGCAGGCAGGCTGGCAAATGGCTAGCGCTCCAAGCGGGCCGCACAGTCACAGACAGGAAGGAACCCACGAACCACCCGGCACCACGGCTGCTCCACGCAACCCAAACGCACAGCTATAGAGCCTGGGCAGTGGGAACAGCTCTGAGCTGCACAAAAAATCAAATTTTCATGTTGAGCTGCCGCTGAGTCTCTGAGTCTCTCTCTCTCTCTCTCTCTCTCTCTCTCTCTCTCTCTCTCTCTGACAGTGTGACTCCAGTGTTGTGTTTTCCAGTATTTATTTGACGTCCATCCTGTTCTTCCTTGTCCTCTTCGTCCAGCTGTCTCTTCTTCTTTTGCCCTCTTGATTCTTCCAGCTTCAGCTCTTCCAACTCACTAGTCTCATTCTCTGGTAAGCTCTTCATTCTGTGATTCCCCCTTCTTGCACCACCCTCTCTAGTCTTGTGTAAGATCTGTCATCTGTCCTCTGTCCTCTGTTCTCTGTACTTTCCAGCTGTTTTTTTCACCCATAGTAATCGATCATCAAAATGCAATCATCATCTACTCAACATCAGCAAATGAATCAGCAACAACAGCAGGTCTCTTCCCAGGGCCAGAATGGACAACAATCACAGCAAAACCAACATCAACAGCAACAGCCTCAATCACAGCAACAACAACCTCAAGCCTCTCAAGCCTCTCAGTCTCAAAATTCACAGAGCACCCAGGGCTCTCAAGGTCAACAATCACAACAATCCCAGATTCAACAACCTATGAGTGTCCCAAACCAGTTCTATTTTCAGGCTGCTCAAATTCCGGGTCAATATGGTGCT
Source organism: Ambrosiozyma monospora (assembly GCA_001599995.1). Taxonomy (NCBI): domain Eukaryota; kingdom Fungi; phylum Ascomycota; class Pichiomycetes; order Pichiales; family Pichiaceae; genus Ambrosiozyma; species Ambrosiozyma monospora. The sequence continues at coordinate 714,003 of BCIP01000012.1, forward strand.
AATTATTTGCCTCCTCCAACAATGAATCTGCAACAGGGTGGATACTATGTTCCATATAATATCTATGTTGCTCCTACCGTTGGTCAACAACCTCAACAGCTGTCCAATCAAAGATTTGCCGCCGGTAGTATGCCTCCAAATGTGAAGTTCCCAGCTTTGCCTAACAACAATAGTAACTTCAAGCCAGGTCAACAAGGTCAGCAACAACAGGCTCCTCAAGGTCAAAACTCTAGATCATCTCCTGTGCCAAATGCTCAACCTGTTCAAATGGAACCACCTCAAGGTTATATTCTGGATCCAAACATTCCTCAACAGCTGTTGTACAAGGGTAACATGTACAATCCTGCTGGTGGTCAAACGTTGAAACCAAATCTGAATGGTAACCCACAAGGATCCGCTTATAGAAGAGCCATACAACCTTCTGACCCTGATAACGAGACTAAACCATACAAATGTTCAGAATGTAACTGGGCTTTCATTCGTCACTCTGATTTACGTCGTCATGCTCGTTCTCATGGATCACCAGAGTATCATTGTCCATACTGGCATCCAGAATATGCCACTTGTCCACATAGAAACCAAGGTTCATTTAACAGATTAGATGTGTTGAAGAGACATTTAAGATTAGTTCATTTTGATCCAGAATCCAAAGATGGCCAATCTGAAAGCCTTGTGAGAAGACAAGATGCCGGTCATTGTTTATCTTGTAGTAAGTATTTCCCAAACAGCAAGAGTTTTATTGATCACGTTGATGAATGTGCGTTGAACACACCAATGGAACAATGGAAATACAAGAAGAATGGTTTGGTGACTAGTGTTAAGAAGGATGAGTATCCTCCTTTGAAGAATACTCAAGTTCCAGCTCAGCAGGCAATGGTGACTGCTCCAATGACTGCCCAACACCCACAGCAACAGCAGCAGCAACAACAAATTCCACAACAACATCAACAGCAACAACAACAGCAACAACAGCAACAGCACCAAGAACAGCAACAGCATCAACAACCTCAACAGTTACACATGAACGTCAATGGACAAGACTTGGGTGAGGATATCAAGGTTGGTGACAAGCGTTCTGCTGCAGCAGCTAAACTAAATGGTGTTGGTAAAGCAGCCATTGAGCAAGCTGGTAACTACTTGAAACGTCCAAGAGGTAGACCAAGAAAGAGCACTTCTGAAGAACAACAACAACAATGAGTATTTTAGTCTTTTCTCTGCTTTTTTTGAACTCTGAAGTATCATTTTGTATGATTTAATTTATTAGACTCGTCGACAACTAAATTGTTTGACACATCGATATTGAAAATTTGAAAAAAAAAAGAATAAGGAAGTCATCATAACATGAATTTTGAACGTTTTTGCTGTGGTAATTGATTGAATCGATTGTTTACTACTGATGGTGGTGTCACATGGGATATTGTATGGCATTTGACATTTTGACGACTAAGCTTGATGAACCCTATATATAAAAAAAAGAACTTTTCCCGAAACAAAAAAAGTCATTGCTTTTCCTCCCATTTCCCAATTTTCCGTTTTCTGTTTGCTTGTTTTATTTTGTTCTTTTGTTTTGTTTTGCTTCATTCTTTCGTTCATTTTCTTTGCTTTTCACATTATTTAACTTGCTGATTGTTTTGGTTTTTTTTTTTTTTTTTCAAAAATTTGAATTTTGTTTTCAGTTTTCTTCTTTTCTTCTTTCTTTTTTACTTACTCTATTATTGTTTCTTTCTCGGATCAATTATGGTGATGACAATTTCCAACTCAAAGTTTATAGTCTGTTTTTTCATCATGTTGATTTTGTTAATTGTACTTTACTCATCTATTATTGCCTCTACATCGATCATCTACACTTATTCTACCATTCTAAACTACTATTTCATATGGAATGAATGCACTCTGTCTACTCTTCAGTTTACTACTAGTACACTAACTATTTTGACTGTTTTTTTTTCAGTTTTCTTTTTTTTAATTAAGTTAAATCTTTAATTGAATTCATCTTCTTCTAGTTTGCTAAAATGTATCCAATCATCGCTTGATCTACATCGTCCATGGATCATATCTGAGCAGTTATACGTTACGCGTACTCACAAATTAAAAAAAAGCGGTTAAATGGTGGTGTGTAAAAGTGTAAAAGTGGCTCAATTAAATCTTGAAAAAAGTTGCAACTTGGGAAGTTGGGAGTCGAGCGAGGGTTTTGTTAAACTCCGAACAAGTCGTCCTCGAGGTTGAAGGTTGAAGGTCCAAGGGTATATAAGACCCAAATTAAGCCAACGTACTATTTTATCAATCAATCAATCAACAGGCACATAATGAGACATGTCAATCTCGGTTGGTTTGATAAACGTGAAAATCATGTCATTTCAACTTTTGTCATCATGGTACGTTCTCTTTATAGGAAAGTGATATTGCTCACCTATATATCACCACGGAGCATGTACATCTATCATTTCGTTCAAATATCATCAGCCAGATCAGGTACATCCATCATGAATTTTGTGCATGGCAAGTTAAATTCCTAGCTATAAGAAGTTATAACAGGTGTGTAAGGAGCATCATGATATGATTGTGTGATTGATTGGCCTGGTCTCGGTCTACCTGTCAACTTATCTGAAAGTTCTGAATTTGACACTTTTATTCTAGAATTAGTAGTAGTGGTATGACCTATATATATAACTTTCTTAGTAAAATGTTATCTTCATATGAGTTCAACAGTAGCTTGATGTTCGTATATGAATTCCCCTTCAAGTGCAACTGAAGCCTGAGAGCATGGAATCCACGCGTATTTCTTGAAATTCATTTTGAATTCTAATTGATTTTCACAAGCAGCTCTGAATTTGCTGTTTTATGATTGGATATTAGTAATAGCAATATTGTTATTTGAATTCTGTCCATGTATGGCACGTTCATGTATCCATATGAATGTGCAGTCCTCATGATCCATGAACCATTTTGTGGGACCTGTAGTACGGCTAAGTGGTGACAAGGCGGTCTTTGGTCTTTGGTCTTTGGTCTTTGGTCTTTGGTCTTTGGTTAATATAGACTAGGGCTTCCAAGAATTCTTTAAAGCTTCCATGTGAAAAAATATGCAAGTTGGGCGATACTGAGGCAATGAGGGAAGAAAACACCGACTGTACATGGTATATGTCAAATTATGTAGTTTGAACACGTAAGTATGCCATGTTGAAAATAGAAAATAGATCATACTAGTTTGAGTAATTAATTGGAATCACTTTTATTGGTGTTCATTTAGCACCAACTAGTCAGATGTACAACTTCAAATGGTAAGTACGGTACGGATGTCCAGATTTCTCTGAAACGGTTTGATCGCGTAGTGGTAGGTACAGGTCTACGGTCTGCCCCTGCAAAATTACATATGCTTTGTAAACTTGTGACTTGGTGTGTCAGTGTGACTTGTATATAAGTCAGTCTGTAACGTGTCTTTTTGGAGGATTTTGTCTTGTCTTGCACAATTTATATGTAACGGAAACATCCAAGGTTCTGTACTGGTGGAAGTAAATAAATAAGACGGGTCATCATCAAGCACTACCTACACAGACTTTCAACAGCTTTGAAGGATATCAGATGATTACAGAGTAGACGAGTGAGGAGTGAGGAGTACGAGGATAGGGCAGAGGTGAGAGAGCAGAGAGAGCAGAGAGCAGAGGTGAGAGAGGGGATTCCAGGCTGTGCAATTGAGGATTGAGGTCACATTGTGAGACAAAGGACAAAGTGGATCGATCAAGCAAAGAAGAAATCTCCTGTGAGTGTGAAGTGTGAATTAGCTGAGAGTGTCTAGAGAATCACTCGAAAGCTGAGTGTGTCAAGTGTCAAGTGTGAAGACAAGTACGTTGCAAGAGTAACAGGCGTTTCAACTTTCATCAACTTCCACTTTCAACAACTTCCAAAAGGACAAACACAATCCACTTTTCAACCTCTATCTCTTTATCGTCTACTCCTCGTTGTCCTGTTCTTACCCCCCCCCCTGTTCCTCTTCATCCTCAACATTCAACTCACATCCCTCCAATTCACATTCACATTTAACAGTCACGTCACTTTTATACGTCCGTCATGAGAGGTATGTCCTGTTCCCTTTTTTTTTTTTCAAACTCGATGGCCACAAATTGTCTCCCCGTCTCACTTCATCATTTGCATGTTCTCATTGGCAATTACCAATTGCTGATATATCCTTGATTCCGACTGTTCAACTAGTTAGCACAGCATCATTTATCCATGGCATCGAGGGCCCTCTTTATAAAATATGATAAATCGCCTTATCAGACAGGTCATTTTCCTTCTTCAAAAATTCAAACTGTGGATCTCCATACTAACGTTTTAATTTTCTTTTTTTTTTCTCCTCCAATTTTAAACAGATTACAAGATCGTTGTTCTTGGAGCCGGTGGTGTGGGTAAATCCTGCCTTACTGTTCAATTTGTTCAAGGACTTTATATCGATGTCTATGATCCAACAATTGAAGACTCCTACACCAAAGAAATTGAAGTTGATGGAAGAGCATGCAATTTGGAAATTCTAGATACTGCCGGATTGGCACAATTTACAGCAATGCGTGAATTATATATCAAGTCTGGTCAAGGCTTCATATTGGTTTATTCCGTCACTGATAAAAGTTCCTTAGATGAATTATTACAAATTAGAGAACAAGTGCTACGTATTAAAGAAGCTTCAAATGTGCCGATGGTGTTGGTTGGTAACAAGTGTGATTTAACAAATGAAAGAGAACTTACACCTGAAGATGGTATTGAAGTGTCAAGACGTTGGAATAAAGTGCCTTTCTATGAAGCCAGTGCCATGTTCAAGATGAATGTTGAAGATGCTTTCGTTGATGTTGTTCGACAGATAATAAGGAAGGAAGCACAATCCACACTGGCTGCTGCTCAGCCTGGTGGTCAAGCAGGTGGGGCCGCCGGTGGTGCTGCCAATGCAAAGCCAAACGGTGCAGCTAAGACTCAAGAAAAGCAAAACTTCCCAGTTCCACAGAGTACTCAAGTGGCCACAACAATTCCAAAAAAGAAGAAGAAGAAGAAATCCAAATGTATCATCTTATGATCTATTTTTGTTTTCTTTATTTTTCCCCTGTCACTTGTTTATTATTATTGTCATCAATTTCCCCCACAAACACAAATTTACGCTTTACCAACCATATCCACTTCTCCTATTATTTTTTTGTTTTCTGTTTCTCTTTTGTTCATGTTTTCTTTTGTTCTGTTTTGTTTTATCTGGTTATATTTACACTATCATCTCTTCTTTTTATTGGCATTTTCTTTTCTCATTACAGCACACCACGTCCACATACACATATCTCATATCCTCAATTCACCATATGCAAGCGAAGTGAAAAAGCTAACAGGTTTCATCATATACTCACATTCAGCTTTTCATATTGTCAATGGCTTATTCCTACTCATTCACGTCTAGTATACCTTATTTATTGACGTTAACTTACCCAATTGCTCCTTTCTCCTTACTCCTCCGCTGTTCATCTACTTCAATGGCCTTTTATCCCATCCCATCTTATTTTACCACTAGCATCATGATCTCACAATTACTTTATTTCTTCCAGGTTTGTCTTCCGAATTTCCGGTCCTGTCATCAATGTTTTTTTTTCTTTTTTGTTTTGTATCCTTTTTTTTTGTTTCTTTTCTCTTCCTGTTTTTTGTTCAGCTTTCAGCTTTTGACTTTTCTATTTGTATTCCTTCTGTCAACACTGTTCCTGATGATGTTTTATCCTTGACTTGAGACGTTCCTGCCTTCAGCCTCCCCTCCTTCCTCTCCACAATCCACAGACACTCTTAGTATGTTGCCATCTTGATTCCACTTCACATTTCACATCTACCACTTCACACTTATCACCGTTCTTACTATGTCATCTTGATCTTCCTTGTTTGCTCTGATGTGCATTTTGTTTTCTGATTGATATACCTTACAGTTAGTTAGTTTATCGTTTGTCTTTGGGTATTCTCTTACATGTCAAATAACCCTTAGATGTCCGCTACTGTCACGCATTCGAATTCAGGAATCATATTTCATTGGACCATGGATCAAATCAATCAATCTGCCTTTTTTTGTTTTTTTTTCCTCCTTCAAACACATTGCAATGTCTGGTTCCACATATACAAACTCCATCCACTCCCCTATTTTTTTTCAATTATATTCCCTCTTCTTTTTCTTTTCCTTTTTCCCCTTGTTGTGTTTCTTATATTTGTCCTACCTGTTTTGATTCCTTACACTTCACTTATATGCTATATCCTTTCTTAATTTCTACCTATTAATACTAATATCTTACTTACCCTCTGAATCAACCCTACTCCGGTTCTACTTCACTCTACCATTTTAATACTTTCCATGTTTTGATAATTCCTCCTTAATCTCCTTTCCATGTATCAATCATTTTCAATTCCCTCTCATATCTTCAATTCCATCATTGTCTGTTTTATCATATATATAACAAGCTAATATACTAATACTGTTTTATAAAAAATGCATACACAAGTTGATATGAATCTCTTTCATATATAACAGCTGAGATTACATTCTTCTTTGGTCACACGACATGATCATGAAATTCAATCCTATTTTGATTCTCCATTCGAATTGTAAATCATGACACACGTCAGCTTCCACCTGTAGAGCCTTAATCCATATGGAGAACATAACCCCACTCACACAAGTACTGCTAATTATCGGTTCAACTAAATTCATCAACGAACTTAATAAATATCAAGAATTACCAAATCAGGAAATCTAATTTTACACTTCACGCGTCTCAGACTTTCGGCTCTCGTTGTCTCAWCTCATATGAATTGGATGAAGGATGATCATTTTGTAACCAATTTACCACATCCCTTTCGAACAATTTAATGCGAGATTCAGCTAACGTGGTCTTCTCAAATCTGATATTAGTTTTGCTTTACTTTATAAGCCCCAATTGGTATTATAAGGGGAATATATCATGTGTGAAAGTGAAACTTGTTCTGAGCGGGGGTTAATTCGAATGAGACGAAAGGAACGCGGTGAATCATGAATTTGCAGAGTTGCAGAAAACATACACGAAAATTAGCTACAGCTTCACTATATCTGCTGATGGAGTATGCTGTAACTCTATATTTGAGACTGATGTATATACAGTAGTTTGTTCAAATCCTGAACAACAAAAAAAAACCACAACATCAAAAATACCAATGACAGTTGTGGGGTTCGAACCCACGCCCCCGAAGAGATCAGGACCTTAACCTGACGCCTTAGACCACTCGGCCAAACTGCCTTGAATGACATTGTCCAAGGCAAGCATAGAATCTCAGGCGCGATTGTTCATATCCTGGCCGCTTGAAATGCTCAATTTTGCTGATTTTTTTCAGCCCATTCCAGCTGTTTTCAAGGGTTTTCCGATGGATTATGGGGTTTATTGGCTATCAAAGTTTATGGAAAAAGTTGTTTCATGGTATTAAAAGGGGTTAGGAAAATGAAAATGTGGAGGTTTTTGAGTGGTGTTGAATTTTGGATTTTTCTTGCCACATGCATGTATTTTTATTTTCAATGTCGTCAGATTTGCTTTCAGTCATGAGTTTTATGTCCATCCAGTATATATAAAATTTTATTTTCAAGGGCTAGAGAAAATTAATCTGAAAAATTGACAATTTCAAATAAATTGTCATATGTTACATGCATGTATGGAGGTTTCCTTATTTATTCTTAATTATATTGTCAGCAACTACCTAATAACTTTTTACACGCACCAATTTCTGATAGTATGCGCTTTATATAGGGAGCTTCCAGGAAGTCATGGAGCTTGGAACTGCAAGTATATAACAAAACATAAGATGATAATTATTTATGATACCGTTTACGCCATGTTTGATTTGATGACTAGAGTCAATTAATGCACTTAAAGTTATTATTTTTTTGATTTTTGACTGTTTTTCTGCATGCATGCAATGCATGCATTTTATCTTATTCTTCCTTATTGAGATTTAGCATTTTGTTTTTTTAACTTTTTTATTTTAAATTATGGATTTTTCGAAGTGATCTCATTTATTTCTATATCAACTGGGTTTACCATAATTAAATTTGAAAACTAATAACTTACATTCTCAATGTTTTCAAAAAAGTCACAGAATTTTATTGTGAGGCCGGGAAAAAAATCCTTTTTTTTTTCTAATTTTTTATTTTGAAATAGAACTTCTAATTGTAGTATTGTTATATTTCGGTTTCTCACCAAAATTTAATCTCTCGATAGGTTTTATTTATACCAGCTTTAAAACCACATGTAATTTCAGGTTCTTTTTTTTCAGTCATGGTCTCAAATCCAAAAACTGTTGGAATATAAGTGTTATTCTGTGACGTTGAATTACCGAAATGGGCTAGTGATAGGTTTGCCGAATTGGGCTAGCACTGTCTGTCAATTGGTTTTCCCTAATTGAAGGGAGGAGGATCATCCAGAATTCGATATAGGAAATGATACAAAAGGCGATGGATCAAGCTTACAGCACAGAACAACTAGCGAAGACGTCAACAACGATCCAAGATGAGTTGAATGAAGAACAAGCTCAGTCAGAACACATCACCCAACTGGAATGAGATCCCGATCAACGATTGAACACGGTTACCCATTTGTTATTTATTTATTTGTTTTACATTTTTGATTTAATTTAGTTTAATTTGATTTATTTTATGAATGTTCTCACAAAAACATTTTTTCCCTTAACATATATTAATCCTCATTAGATGAGTGGTTAACAGCATTGACATTTAGAGGCGCGCCAGGGAGTAGCCGTTTGGACTCGAGTTCAACTCCCGGCTTGGTCATTTGTTTGACGGTGTTTATATGGTCACCATAAAAATCATACTTGGTGTTGGATCTTTGACGGTGTTTATGGTATCA
>BCIP01000013.1:0-41392 GCA_001599995.1 Ambrosiozyma monospora
GAGTACATTAAAAGTGCACAACAAATCCAAAATTTTGTTAGGCAAAAAAAAAGTAAAAAAACAATTAATGTGCGGCGCAGAACAAAAATTGTTAGTGTTTGACCACAAACTAAACTAAAAAAGCTTCTCTGAGCTGCAGGTTATGCATGTGTTATGCATACTCTCCCCCGCTGTCTCCCCGTGGTTGGTTGGTTGGTTGGTTGGTGGCCGCCGCCTGGCCTGGACTGGACTGGACTGGACTGGACTGAGACGAGACAGGCCCCCCGTATATAGAGCAGCCTGGTGATCGATCACCAGGCAGGTGGTCCCGCTGCCGCCGGCCGGCCAAGGAGGGCCAATTGGGCTCCACCTTGGTGTGAGCTTCTACATAACACGACACGACACGAACACCGTTCACGCGTCGTACCAACCAACACGCGTCCTTGCTTGTAAGTTATCATCACCAATTGGTACCATTCTGCAATTCTGTTATTCTTGTGCTTACCAGCAAAATGATGAGCTTTACGTCAGCTTTCTGGCAGTGCTTTTTTGGAAAAAATTGAGTCACTGGGCGTTCTGTAAAAGCGAAAACAACAACAGCAGAGATTCTCCAATATTTTTCAATGCTTTTGTGGAATGTAAACACTACTTAGTATCAAGTATTACACACACACACACTTCGTTGTCTATTTATCAAGATTCATACTCTTTGAATATATATACACATCATGGCACAACCGAATAATTGTTCTTCAACACCAAACCGCTTTCCAGAAAAATTCATGAACGAGCTTACACCAATAGACCCAAGTGAATGCGATGCTGATGCTCTAGTTGGTAAAGAAATCATCCAGCTCTTCCATGAGTCTTCAAAGGATTTATATAATTTATTCATGAACTCGCAAGCTGCACTTAATGAAATTAATGGTAAAGCTGAACAGGAGGAAATTGATTCGAATACAACCGATTCTAACACAAACACAACAGATTCAATCGATTCTAACACAAAAAATGTCAAAAAGTCCAAATTCAAGGAATACCATGAGCTTCTTGAATTCATTGATGAGCATACACGGAAGTTCAATGGATTACTTGAAACGTTGTCGGAGGACCAAATTGAGGGTATTAGAGCCAAATCAACTACTCGTGTTCTTCTCAATACTTTCAAGTACTTGGATGTGTCTCCAATCTTTCTTGAACTTCTGATGAATGATACAGCAAACGCTATCCATTTAATTGCTGCAATGTTGAAGTTGATGAAGAAAATCATCAGCAACCCAAATCAAACATATAAATTTTCTCCTACTATGTTTTTCCTTTTTATGCAATTTGCATACGGTACTAATGGCATTTTCAAAATAAGGTCTGCCAATTACGAAAGAAATTCAACCCCAACTTTGTATCTCATTTGCAAGAACTACAAAAGGCCTTCTTCTTTTTCTTCTTCCTCCTCCTCCTCCTCCTCCTCTTTTTCTTCTTCTTCTTCTTCTTCATCATCTGGTGATTCAACAGGTAGACGTGTTCCCTCTATATCCATCCTGAATAAGTCAAAGATTGACCACTGTCCGGTAACTTACATTATCACGTTCGACAACCAAAGAAACATTCTATCCATTAAAAGCACGGGCCAACATAATCATCACTTCAATGGAGACTCAGGTTTAAATTATTTGGAGAACACTCCTATATTTCTTACGAAACTGCTCTCTTACATTCTTTCAAGCGGTATGCCTCTAGGTAGTTCTCAGACCCAATTAAATCAATTTTTAGATAAGTTGGATATTTCTGGTAACACTGCTGTGCATAAGCTTATCTGTTCATTCAAACAGTATACTATGACTAATATCACAAAAGTAATTGGGGAAGACAGAATATTAGAATCAAATGGGTTCAAGATCCAACTTCAGCGTGCTATTGAAGATTACCACAAGATGTTGGCAGACAAAGATGACTCTGGGGAATACAAGGTTGAACCATTCATTTTTCAAGTTGGCAATCAGGAAAGACATGGTGTTTGCCATATAAGCAAATCACTTGTAAGAGCGATGATTAAAGAGGGTGTTATTTACCTGGATTTCACCTTCAAGCCAATTGTTACGAAAGGTGTTGCAATGGGTAACATTGGTTTTGTCAACCGTAACAGAGTTTATGTGCCTTGTTCCATTTTGTCTGAAGGAGGCGAAGGTACAAACAATGTTTGCCAGCTTTTGAACTTATTGGAAGACTGTGCACAAGAGATTTCCCCGGAACTTAGTTTGAAAAACATTGTTCATATCATCATTGATCAAAGTTCTGGAGAAATCAGTGGTATCAAGAAGTTTTTTTTAGATCGGTTTGGTTTGGCTGATAATTCCAAAGTGGCGAGAAAGTTGTTCATTGAAGAAAACATAGACAATAGGGCCGACATTATTCAAACGTATTTTGGATCTATCAACTCCTCAAGTGATCCTAAACTCAAGAAACTTCAGAAGAAAGCATTTCTTGCTTACATTTCCCCTGATTTGTTTCCTACTTCATCCAAGATTCTATTTTGTACCTGGCACAAATCAGTGGTCATTGGCAAGAGATTTGGAGTTGATACCGTTGATAAAATCCAATATTCTGGGACATCTGGCTTAGGTGATGTCGAAGCTATCAGAGGTGATGTACTTCATGGCACGAGAACAGTATCCAACTCAATTGGAGGTAGCAATGTTGATGATGATGAAGAGGAGCAAGTAGTTACTCATAGTGATATTGATGCTGTTGATGAAGCCAATTCAACTTCTATTGCCAATGTACTAGTTAATGATAATGTTGATGAAGCCAATGCAACTTCTATTGCCAATTCCAATGATGACAGAGGTGCTGATGAAGATAGACAAGATGCAGAAAATGCAGCACCTGAAGAATACGTTTTACCAGAAGATGGAGAAAGCGATAATGAGCGTATCCAGGTTGTCACGTTATTGAGAAGAGTGATGTATGGAAATGCTGAACGTGCCCTTGTTTCGTTCAAAAATTTGATTGAAGCAATTCCAACTATCAAGCCTGGTAAACACTCCAAAAATGACTCAATTAAACCTGATAAGTGCTTAGAAACACTAATAGGGTACTTTTTGAATCACGATCAATGGTGTTTGAGGTTCAGGACGGGTAAGGCACTTGAGAGGCCATCCTCACAGGCAATAGAAGTCTTCCACAACATGGTCAAGCACCCCAAGAATGGTATGGGTGGTAGAACCACCTTGTCTGTTTTCTCATGGTTCTGCACCTTGAGAAGGATTGTTAAGAAGTTCAGTTGGGATTGGGACTCTGATCACAGATACAAGAGTACCATCATAATCGATTTCATGCTTGGCAATCTAAACATTCCTGAGAATAAAGATGCTTATGATGAGATCGCGGGGAAGATTCAAAGAGCCTCAAACCTTGGAAGAACCAGCTACAAAAGAAAGAAAAGGGCACATGAGATGTCCACTGATTTATTTAAGTGCACTCTTGAGGATGGATTTTGTCCTTATAAGGAAAGTCATGGTGAAGGTGTTCCTTGTCTTCATGTGCTAGCTGCAATTGTTGATGCTGTTAAAAAGCAGGAGAATATGAAGCTGACAGACATAGAAGAAAGAGCACTATCTCATTACAAGTCCAAAATGAAGGTCAAGTATCCTAACCTTTTCAATGATGTTGAAGATTCGCCTCCTGTTTCTAGGTCCTCTACTTTTGATGGTGGAGAAGAAGTTACTGCACAAGGGTTAGGGGTGGTGCATCCTTTTCAGGATGAAGAAACAGTCCAAGCTCAACAGCAAGTTCAATATCCTCAAGAACAACAACAACCACTACAGCAACAGCAAGTGTATCCATATCCAATGCAACATCAAGTCGATTCACTAACGCAACATCAAGTCCATCCAACCCAGCAGGTTCTGGAATTGCAGAGGCGGATAAAATATTTAAAAAACATTTACAAGGTGAATGAAGATAGACTTGTTGGAATAATAATCAAGAAAGATGAGGAAAATATAGAACTGAAGAGACAAATACACAGGCTGACTAAAACGAACACAGATCAAAAACGTGAACTCAAGAAACTTAGAACAAGAGAAGCAAGACGTCTACAAAAACAAGAACATCAAACTCGAACTGGAAATATTACCCAACAACAACATCGACACCACACCCAATTGGGCCAGTTTCCAGTTATGCAAATACCTATCAATCAACAGCAACAGCAACAGCACTATCACTATCAATATCACCATCAACAGCAACAGCAACAGCACTATCACTATCAATATCACCATCAACAGCAACAGCAGCTCAGTGTTTATAGGGATCCAGCACGAAGAGTACAGCAGCAGCAACACAACCTTCAACTCAACAGGACTCGACCACCTCTTAGAGAAGTTACAAACTCAGGCCAGAACCAACAACAACAAAATGTTCAACCTTCACCTGTGGTGTCCAAAAAGAGAAGAAGATTTGGCTGAACTGGTGTCTTGTTCTTGTTTCGGTCAATGAGCTTGTTTGTTGTTTCATTTGAGTTGAATCTTTCACTATTCTCATTTTTTGGTTTTCTACTTTATTCTTTTTTGTCTCTGATTGATTGATGAGGGATTTTGTAACTGTTACATATGTCGTTGAACTTTAAATATAAAAATGAAGCAATCCATTTATAAGCAGATGAGTAAGAATATGAAGACAGCAACCTTACAGGAGACTTTCCCAGTGTTGATACCGATAATGGTAGTTGTTGTCCATTGGTAAAGTATGTTTTTTGTTGTTGTCTGTTTTGAAAAGTTGAAGAATGGAACAGCAAGTAATTTGACAATCGTCATGTCCTATTTTCAATTTAATCAAAGATTGATCATCATTTTGATTGTTACAACATTGGTGTTTGTGGTGATTTCATGTGTCAGATGGATTTCTCTTCAATTTGGTTGATTTTTTTTTTTGTTAGTATCTAGAATGGTCGGAAATCTTTGAAAAGAGGGCGTTTTTTCGGTAAAAAAGGGCATACCTAGGGTGACTGAGGTGTCTGGAGTGCATGGAGGGATTTTTAGGGATATATCGTGGGTTTCAAAGGTGATTTGGTGGTGAAATAGGGAACTGAAGGAAGAAGAGACGGGGCAAGAGAGGGGAAAACGAGTGAACGAGGTCGAAAAAACAAGTGCGTGTCCTTTTCCAGCTCTATTTCCTTGGTCAAAATTCGAAATTCAGTGCACCCAGACTCAGCTGTCCCGGTAGGACTCAAAACTCGCCCGGTAGGATTCAGCAGCTGGCGTGGTACAGCGGAAGGAATGCACCGAAGTTTTTGTCTATTGTTTGTCAATTGTTTCAAACGCATGCTAGTCCACTAGCTTGTGGTCAGAGATTTTCGTGCCTAAACGCTTAGGCTTGTTGTGCAATTCTCATGTACTCTTGTCAAATTTGTAAGTCGTGACTGACTATCAGAACAAACGATGACTATGGATGGATGGCGATGATGACTCGATGAGTGGAGTGAGACATGATGAGTCACTCCAGGTAAGTTTTGCCTATATGTAATAGCTACCATTGGTGGGAGATTGTTTAATTTTAGTGTTGGTTAGTTTGCACTAGTGCCGACGTTTACCACATACAGCTCAGTTACCATGCCACATGGTGCCAGATATCTGTCATGCAGGTCTGGTTGTGAATTGTCAATAGTCATCGGGTCATCAATATAATGGTGATGAGATGAGATACAGAGATTAATATTCAAATTGGGTTAAATGGCAAGATTCATCGTTGATGCCGGCTAGTTTGTCATGTAGTTCTCAGAATTTCATCTTCAAGCTAGGGCTGGCCCCTACGTACGGTATATATACAAGTTCATGAAATAGATACAGCATGTGTCAAGGACCATCTCTAATTTACAAGATGACCATGTACGGCATTCAAAGGCTAATGACACTATCAACCGATACCGCAAATTCAAACTTCAGCTGCATCGATCTGGAACCCATCGACCGTATAGTTTAATTAAGCTGCCTCCAATAGGTACGTCAGCAAGACACATATATGTCATAGGCTTCAGCTACTATTTGTTATCGTATAACAGATGGAACCAATTTATTTGATGGTCCAAAATTCATTAATCCCAGAGAAGAAGAAAGGCAAATTTTATAAAAACGATGACAAAACAGAGAGAGAAAAAAGGCGAAAAAAGTGAGTATCTATCTAGACAGTTCATATATCATGAACATAGCTTTGTGTGATGGGGTGCAATCATTGTTGTAGTTTCTAACTACCTAGTCAATGCTTGAATTAAAAGAAAAAAGGCATGTGTTCTTGCTGTGTGTAAATTAAATGGATCATGGGTGTGTGTGTGTGATATAATTTAGCAACTCATTGCCCGAAGTCTGGTAGTTACCACATCATCGCAGCATTTGTTACAATGGCATTTCAGAGGGTAAATCTTAGTAATTTCAAGGGTATCATTTTCAACATCTAACCGAACTTCAGCATCGAATTTCAAATTCCTCAATTCATCCTTGAGTTTATTCATCTTTCGATCAAACAATTCAGTACCATTTATCGTATCATCTGAGGATAATCCAAGTTGTTGTAATAGTTGTGTGTCAACATTATTGTTGGAAGACTCTGTAACCAGCCAGAGTGAAACCAACTCATTCAAATTCTTGAAAGCAAACTGTGCTTCTGGTCGAATGGCAAAAATAGCAGCATTTTCCAATCCTTGATCGTGAAATTCATCAGTTAACCAACCTTCAACTATGGGATAATAATTGGTGGAATCTGCCGTTTCCATGTCTTCATCCTCATCATCATCATCATCATCATCATCGTCATCTTTATTTAAAGCGCTGAATGAAACTTGGACGTGGGAATCTTTGAATCGAACATGCTTCAACAGAAATAAATCACCAGGATTTTCGTAAATCGTATCAAAGCTCTTGGAGATGGGGATGGGTTTGTGTGCCAGGGAAATAGAGTAGCCAAAGTTGATAAAGTGGAACTTGCTTTCATCAACTGGAGCAACGGTCATCATATCAAGAACTTATTTTGATTGGTGTCCAAGTTGGTGGTTTTGTGGAGTGTGATCAAATTTTTGCAAATTTGCAAAATGGATGAGATGAGTTCAAATTGTGGAAAAGTGTGGGTGTGTAAGTATACAATCAAATTTCTGATTAGTTAAGAAAAAAGATTGGATCTATGTCGTTGTATTATTCGAAAGGCAAAGTGGAAAGTAGCTATTTTTGTTTTTTCAAACTTTTGTGGAGAGAAGAACAGGAGGTTAATAGGAGGTGAAAACAGAGAAGTTCAGAGATAAGCAGACATGGACAGTGGACAGGAATGTTGTATCAGCTTAATAGTCAAGAGTGGTGTGTACGTATAGTTGGGCCAATATGGCAGTAACCAGTAAATTGTTAGCAGTTGCCCGATGTGCAGAAGATGTGCAGTGCAAACTTCAAACTCTCAGTAGGTCACTATGTCACTATGTCACTATGTCACTATGTCAAGCTACTGAGAGCTGAGCCAGGGCAGAATTGAATTGAAAACCGTGAAACGCAGGTCGGCCCACTCACTGGGCAATTGTTGTCAAAAGTCAGGGGGCTGGTACTATACGTGCACCGTCCACCCTGTGCGAACGTACGTAACATATGTCAACTTTGAATTGTCAAGGAACAAATTCTTATAGGGTGCATGCGCCACATCCTATTGACGCAATCCGCATGTGGCACATGTCCGCACTAGGGAGAGCTGCATCGAGACATCGCTTCGGCAAGAGTCAATTCCGAGAACCTGCGAGCTTTGAAGTCAATTTGTGGAACTGAAATTTCGTAAAATTGCGCAGCTAATGCTTCCCACCGAATAAAATGCCGAATTCTGTTCAAAGTTTCCCACCTTAATCCAAAAATTGATGATGTCTTGTCATGTGCTTTAATTGGATATTTATATTTACGTTGCTTATATGAAGTGCAATATAAATAATAATATATTTCTTATAATTCGCAAATTGAAGTCTGTATATAGACGATAGAGTAATATTTGAGCTATCATCACTTCACCTTTCAACTCAATTTGTATCTTCAAACATTATTTATATAGCTTCAAAATTCAAGCAATTCTCCGTTTAGCATGTTCAAATTATTTAACTCAAAACTCAAAGTTGCAATATAAGGTGTATCATCTTAGAATTCTGAATATCAAAACTTTTATAGGTAAGAGCTTCATTGTATATACCTTGCTTCTTTAACCTAGCTATGACCTAACAGAAATAAACAGACTGTTAAACGACTATCAATTCACAGAAAAAACAGCTGTAAAGTTTCGACTGCATATATTGTGTGTTTGCTGACTTTGTTGTGAGTCCTAGGCCTCGTAATCAACTATTATTTAAGCATCAGCTTTGCTCAGTATACCAATTAGCTATAGGGCTTTTTGAATTCAACAAATCCAATTTGTATTGATAATTGTATCACACCATCTGTTCTTAATTTGCTTAGTACTGATCAATTTTTGAGTTTAAGCCTGAAATTGTTAATCTGTGTATGAATAACTTTAAAAAATAGTCATATGGAGGAAAGGTTGATACTTATATAACATGGTCAAAACTCGATGATATTGGTATGAAAAATTTTTCAGCGGGGCTTTGAAGCAATACGGAAACTGTATTGGTAAATAAGTACTTGGCTTGTGTCAATCCGATCAGAGTAAGCAGCTAGGGGCAAGGTTATAACTTGCAGATGACAGTAGTGGACGCATGTGAGCTTACTAAATGAGAAGATTTCATTTTGAAAAACCTTGTTGTTGTACTTCTCAGCACGATCTTTCTCTCACACCAAAAAGTATGCATGCAAATGAAGTGAGGTGCAGGCTGTTGTTCTTCCAAATATCTTATTATCCTCGGGAGCTCAACGGACACTAAAAAATACTTCAGTGTCATCATACCAGTTCCCCCTCTTCATTTGTGAGTATCAATTGGTGAATCATATGTGTATAACAAGGACCATCAAAACTGGTAGGCCAGCATCTCAAGTGGATATATATGATGTGCTTGTGGAGTAGTATATAGTAAGATATTGATAAACAGAACCTGATAGTAAGAAAAGTCTAGCCAAGTAGTAGATCAATATTGCATGTGGTTTCAACATGGTCAAAGTTCTTGCCTTAAAAATTTCGTAATCATGAATGATACCATTCTCTTCAAGTACCTCCACTGTCTACTATATCCAGCCATTCATAATTAATAGATAACATCAAGAATCTCTAAGTCATTATTATTCCAAATTTGACGTGTGTAATATATATACTTCAAACAAATAGGCCATAGTATTGGAATTATGGCTGACACGCAACAGTATATATATACTTCAACAAAGAAGAACGTGATCATTGAGGAAACAGAACAACCAACATGACGAAACACCATACCCACGGTCCTCATATGATACATGGACCTCTATATATGACAACAAAGTTGGCCGAGTTTAGGTGATTTGAATTGAACGTGTCTTATATCTTAGATGAATTTTGTATAGTAATAATTATCAATAGAAGAAACAAGAAACTTCATATATGCAACGAACTTGTCCCGTGGAAAGATAGAAGTTGTGAATTTTCGTTCGATGGATTGTATGGCGTGCCTCTTCAAAACCATTTATGAGGGGTGATCAAATTTGGCATGTTTGGGGTGTCTGTGGTTCTTCTAAAGTGTATAAAGCAGTTGAAAATTGATTGATTTGTCAAGAAGAGGACAATTGCCAATTTGTTTATACTACACCGTGAATCGTGATAGATCAAGGTTCATGAGCATGTACCACTTTTCATATATAAGGCCGGGTAACTCTTAGTAATTTTCGAGGATCCGCCGCCTTGCCCAACACCGAGGCTTATCGCCTAAACAGCATCTATTATGTACGTGTGTTCTGTTTTGGTTTCCTCCTACTAAACTGTCCTAATCACCCCCAAATTATCTCCTCGTTTCCATCATGATATACGACTCGAACTAAATTTTTCAAAGCTATAGATTGTGAACACCAAAGAACATCTGGTGGTAGTCGTTGTCCTCGTCGAACGTTCAATGGACAATTGTGTGCTTCACCCCTGAAAAAAAACTTCACCAAAGAACAAAATGGGTCAAGCAATCAATCAAGGCACCAAATTATATAAGACCACTCGTTCGATGTTTCAGCTTTAACCGTCAATTTTGTCAAGTTGTTCCTTGTCTCAATACCGCTTTTTAAGGGAGACCCTTTCTTTTTTTTCCATAAGCTCCTATATTTAGGCCAGTTGTTATAGTATGAATCAGTCACGAATCTCCAATCACGATGTATCATGTTTATTGTTGCATGGTAGTACACGTTCAAAGAAGAATTCTCCTCCTGCTAAGTACCTGTGTGCTGCCTTTCAAATTCCAATATCAGTCTCTGATACTTCAGGTAGTTGCTTAAGATATAAATACGTTGGTTTTGCCAGGTTACATTAAATTGCTTATATCACGTTAAACTTATTGCTTGTTGTCGTCTTGTCTACCATATTGATATCCATCTGTGTTTCATATCATAAATTGATCGTATACTGTGCTTGATAGCTTCATTGGTACCAAAGCCGATCTCACATTCGTTTATTTCCAATTGTTTTCAAATATACCCATTTCACAAACACATCAACACATCTTGCTTTCATCAAAACATAGTTTTCAATTGCCACCATGAGCTCAAACAAAATGTTTGATACAAGACCTAAGATCTTCGATTCTGGGGATTCAAAGTTTTCAAGTGGATTGGAATTTGATTGCCAATGGCCTTCTGGATTCCCATACTTTGGATCAGGTTCTGGTGAAGAGACCGATGGCAAACTCAGCAGAACAAATACACAAGTCAAGAAAGGTGGTGACAGTCCTTTGACGCCTGAACGTGTTTTACAATGGACTTCAAGTGTTTTTGGTGCACCAGAATACAATATGCCTGGTTGTACTGTCACAATGGCTGATTTTTCCAAGGATAGATTCAGATATGACAGAAGAAACATTTTCTCAAGAACAGCATATACTCAATTGAAATCAGAGTCTGAGTTTTCTGAATTTCCGAATTATTCATCACGTCGTTTACCTCTTGGTTCAGAAGAGTCGTTTGCTGAATCCTTCAAGACTTCGTCCAAGAATTTCAAACGTTCTTTGGCAAATAAACCTTATTGGTCTGATTTTAGATGGGTTAATGTCAATGGTATTGATCCAGATGCTTTTTATTCAATTGTTGATCAGTTCAAGTTGCATCCATCGGGAGTTAAGAGCATGTTGACCTCATGGGATGATGATTACAATATTTACAAGTTTGGAAATCAAGTGTTTTTGAAGATGACTTTGGTTTACAGCACACAAGATCGCAAATTGGCTGAAGAGACTCAACAAGGTAAAGAGGATTTAGTTAATAGAGTCATGACTTTTTTCACTCAAGAATATGATGAAAATGAACCAACAAATAAGTCTATCACCTCATTCACTTCTGAAGATCGCACTCCAATTGATTTGAACTTCTTGATTTCTTCATTGCAAAAATCTAGAGACTTTCTTTACTCCCCTTCGGTCTCAATCAAGAACGACAGTTTACTCACTGAGAATGGTTACAAGCTATCTAAGGAAACAGTGTGGATGGTTCTAGTTGATCCAATGACTGCCATCACATTCTCTGAACACAATGGTGGATTTATTGAAACTGATATTGGACTAGACACACTTGAACATTTACACTTTAACAAAAAGACAAGCATGGACCCATCTGTCATTTTCACATCTGTTGTTGAGCATTGTTCAAGACTGATTGATCACACCATCCGTGTCTACAATGAATTGATTCTCTGTTACAAGACCCAATCGTTTGCCACTTGCACTGAAAAGGATATGAAGAAGTTGCATCTTCTCAAAGACGAATTACTACAACTCAAGAAATGTATATCACGTCTTGGTTTCACTATTAAAGAGCTGGCTGGTTTCACCTTCATCGATAAATCCTCTGAGTCCAAAGCTATGAGCAAACAACTTTACAACAAGGTGAGTGCGCTAGAATGTACTGTTGATGAGATGTTGCACTCAATTGATAATCTTGTTAATTTACGTTCCAATTTGTTATCTGTCAAGAATCATCATTCCATAACTGATATATCCACACTAAACTTATTTTTCCTTCCATTGTTGTTTTGGACTACCTATTTTGGAATGGGTTTCGGTCATTTCAATATTCTTAAGAGTCAAGGCGAAGGTTATTTCTGGAAAATTGCCGTGCCTTTTGCACTATTGATGGTGCTTTTAGTTCACTGGAAAACCACATACATGGTTAGCAAGAAAAGTAAGCAGCTTGTCTCTAATAATAATAATACCCAATTACAATTGAATAACTCCTTGTGTTTCTTGAAAGATGGAATGAGAGGTTTGAAGAATAATTTAAAGACAATTGTTAGAAAGCCACCTCCATCACCAGCTTCCAAATTGCCAATTAGAACACCATCTTCAACATCAGTTGCCGCACCACAAGCTAAGAAATCCATTACCGTTGAAAGAAGGGCACCTCCTCCACCAAGAACACCATCATCACTTGTGTTGAAATCAAAACAAAATTCCACAGTGACTATCAAAGAAGAGAAAGAAAAAGAAGAGGCAGCAGAACATGAATTCCGTGATGATGAACCAACTTTGAATCACAAGAGAAATTCTGTTTTGCCTCAATTACCACGTCCTATACCAACTTTGCCAAAGATTGTGATGCCTGTTGCAGCTGCCTCTTCAAAAAGATCAAGCACCAATTCAGACAGCTCTTCTTTTTATAGAAAGAGTATCCAGCTTGATTTACCTACAACTAGATGGTCTCGTCTCATGAGAGATAGCATTTTGAGTCCAGTTACTCCTTTGCAAGAATGCCAGTCTGTTGTGAAACTTGATTAATACTGCCATAAGCTTAACCATTTTAATTTTGTATTTTCTGAACTTTGAAGCTCTCAAAATTCTTTACATACCATTTGCCCCAATTTTTTCATATCTTTTCTGTTCGTTATTTTTGATTCCCATACCATAAGGTCCAAAGCAAGCTTCCAATTTTTAATTTTGACACATATATACCTGAATATATTACTGAAAACATACACTAGTACAACTCTCTGCATGACAATTGAAAAAAAAAATTGTCGGAGGTCCAAGATGCACGTAAATTTGCATTAACTGATCACGTGACTGGCGAACTATCTCACGTAATATTTCTCGTAATATTTCTCGTAAGTGGACTTTTGAAAACGTTGAATCATGATGAGCTGATTAAATTAAGAAGAAAAAATACACGTAATACATTAAGAAAAAACCACAAAGATCACAAAGGAAACTCAATATTTGTAATTCAAAACGGTTCTCTTACCAGAAGTGAACGATCTACCAGCAATTGAACCACCATTAATGGAACCAGGTGCACTAGACAATCTTGACATGGAACCACTAGAATGAACAGAACCAGAAGCAATTGAACCGCTAATAGATATTGAATCATCTTCTCTACCCACACCGAATGAAGAAGAGCCACCATAACTAGATTCAAAGTCATGAACACTAGATGTACCAGGGGTGCTATGACCACCAATACGACGGCCACGTTGATAACGACGACTGTGGATATTAGCTTTGATCAGATCATCAACCATCACTTCCAAATTCAACTTTGATTTAACGTCTAGCTTCAACTCATCAATTTCGGATCTGAAATTCTTAACAAATAGTTCACACATCACTTCATGCTGTGGCATCAAATTTATTGGGATTAAAGCCTGGTGTAGTTTTAGAAGTTTGTTTAATAGAATGATCAAGTTGTTGAAACTAGTTTTCAAGAAGCCAACATCTGTTATGAATTCTGGATCAGTGGATTTAGCAGTAAAGAAAGTTCTATACTGACCAACACCACCATTCACAGGAGAATCAACGGTACCAGCCAAGATTCTTGATAGGTTGTTGAACACAGAAGTGCCAGCAATAGTCTTTGGATCAATACCATCTTTCAAACTATGTTGGATCCAGAACTCCAAGCCATGCAATTCGGAATTCTTCTCCATAAGCGACTTGATAGCATTCTTGATAGGTGATAATTTCAAAATAGTAGAGTTGGTGATTTCGGATCTATTCATCAAAGTTGGGAAAGTCAACAAAGTTTCATAAGTCATTTCTTCAGTCCACAAGTTGGTGACATTAGTTGATCCTGGAATTCTTCTTGTCGAAACAAATGTATTCAAATTCTTGTTATCAATATACTGTTTTGTCATGAATGACAACTTATCATTCATAGCAGACTTAGCAGGAGTGACAGTCTTGGTGTAAATAAACTTACCGAAAGGTGGATCAGCTTTCATCTTTCTAGCTTCATCTTCGTTGGAAACAATTCTAGAGCCAGGATATAGTCTTGACAATCTATGGTTTATGGATGTGATATGTTCAAATGGCAAACCTTCATAAATGTACTCCTTACCTCTGAGAGAAGTTGGGAAACCAAAACCAATGAAAGAAACCTTGAAGTATGAAGAATCCATTCTCCCCACAGTCTCCAATGCAGCATATGACTTGCACAACTCTCCATGACAGAAACTCAAACCACTCAAATCAAAGTTATACTTTTTATAAGCATCCAGTAACTCAGAATAGCAGTCAACGGCTTGTTCAACTTTACCACCTTTGACGAAATTTGAAGCCATCAATCTATACAACGCTTCCTTTCTCTTAAACTCTGATTGAGCTGGGAACTTAGGAGCAGCACAGGCAGGCAAGTAAGCAGAAGTATCCCAGTCATAAGTGTTAGCCAACAACTCCAAAGACAAAGCAGCTTGAACAGGGTTGTTCTTTGCCAAGTTACCTTCGTACATGGAGTTAATGAAAGATTGCAACAACTCAGGCTTATCTACATTCATCAAATAACTAGAAACCTTGATCTTGTGGAACGTTCTATCATCATCAAATTCTTCACCGTTTGGAATAGATTTCAATTCAGTGGCAGTGGTCAAGAATTCAAACAAAGTATCAACGAATTGCATAACTGGTTGGTAAGCTTCATCTTCAACATCCAAAGTGATATGTGACTTCAGAGTGACAACAAAGTTCTTGATTTCAGATAAGTCTGGTGAGTATCTCTCATTGTTCAAGAAAATTTTATACAACCCACTGATGGAGGCTCTTTCAATATCATACAAGTTTTGTTTAGTGCACCACTCAGAAGCAACGATAGACCAATACATTCTAGTTCCCCATTTAAGACACTCAGTATTTCTTTGCATGCAACATAACAAGATCTCATAAACAATTCTAAAGTCATCTTCTGATTCAGCATACAACTTTCTTTGGTAACCACCAAATCTAACTAAACCAAATCTTTGTTTTTCTTCTTCACTGGCATCCCAACCTAAACGGTTCCAACTGAAATACATAGCTTCAGAAACGACATTTCTTGCATCATTGGTGATATTAAAACAAGCCTTTTGAGGAATGGCACTAAGATGTTCAATGGAAGAAGGCTTGGACGTTGAACATTTGAAAGTGATGTAAATATAATCAGTCCAAAAATTGGTATCAAAAGCCTCAGGTTCATTAGGTGGTGGAACATAAATGATATCTTTACAAAGTGCCAAGAATGATGCATATGCTTCATTACAGAAAGCTTTCAAAGTGATCCACTTAGCACCTGGGAAGTAACTTGGATGGCACATTTTTCTCATAGCAGCCAAGGTGATGACAGACAAATGCTTCTCTTCTCTCAATTGGTTCTCTGATGATAAAGTATCCATGGAGTAAATTTTTTGAGCTTCCAAACCAACAAATGGATCTAGAGCAGAAAGGTCTCCAGTATAATGGATCACATCAACGTAATGCACAACAATGGGATTATCAACTTCATGGTGCATTTTGGAAAGAGTGGCAACAATGACAGACATCTCAACCAAAACTTCAACGACAGATTCATCTTGGACAGTGGAATCGACAGTCAATTCAGGAAAAGGATAAGCTGGAGGGAAAAGTTGGGTGAAAGATCTCTTAGGAGTGAACAATTTCTTCTCTTCACAATACTTGAAGTATCTGTTAAAAGCATCACAGATCACAGACATCAATTTAATGAAAGGAACATAGAGTTCGGTGTAATCATCTGGAACTTTCTTTTCTTCGCCAAAGATAGCATTGATAGCAGACATAATCACACTTAAAGCCAATCTAGAAGCATCCAAATCAATTGTCTTGTAAAGTAGGACTTGCATAGCTTGGGCAACACAAGTGCTGAACAACAACTCACGAGCAGCTAAAGTTTGAGTGCCAACTAAGAATCCACACATGCATCTATTCAAAAACAACAGTTTACTAACAATGATTCTATGTTCTTTTGATTTCTTCTTATTAGTCAATGCATTTGTAGACAATTGAGACAACACACCTAGACCTCTCAAACCAATGGAATTAGACCAACTTGCAATCAACTTAGTACACTCATAATCATCAAGAACAGCATGCAAAGCTTCCAATATCAACTCCAAATTCTGAATGAGCTCCAATTGATCAGAGAAAAAGGTGTCTTTATCACAACTTAAAAATTGAGAAACTGTTCCACCAAATGACATAATTGAGGTATAGAATGTTTTGCGGTCACTGAAAGAATTGATGGCAATACTTAAAACTAAAACAGAAACACGACAGACAGCTCTTCCAGTGGCATTCCATTCGGTTTCATAATTGCCGAAAATATGAATCAAGTCTGTAACCAAAAAGTCACCAATATCAGGTAAGGATTTATTCAACAATTCGTTGAAGAGATGGATGTATGAGTCTTGTCTTGCAATGGCGATATCCAAGATATGAACAATACTATCAAACACAGCATTAGAGATGGCTAAAAATTTGGTTTCTTTGGTGGATCCATAAACAGACAAAATTTGGTGCTTGGTTGCAGCAAAGTGGTAAATTTCAAACAATGCTGGCATCAACTCAGAGAAAGACTTGATAATGGTTGTGATTCCTGATCTTCTAACCTTAGTCAAAGCGGCGATTAGGTTCTTATCGGTGTTGGTGATATTCTTTTCAAACACATCTCTCCAGTTCAAAATCATCTCAACATAGGAATCCACATTGTAGTGCTTACCAACATACTCCAAATCGATTTCAACACAACCAACTGGGGTATTTGAATTATTGGAATAAATTTCAACTTGCTTGACTTTCTTGGTGTACAGTCCAGTATCAGAAATTTGGTTGTAAACTCTCAATGGATATCTACCTTCACCAATGAAACCACCATCAACGTAAACATCAAAATACAAGAAGTCATTTTCATTGCTAGGAACAGCATCCATTCCAGTGATTTGGATAAGCTCACCGATGTCTTCATCAGACGAAGTTGAAGTGAATTGCCAGCTGGAAGCAGCAGGTAAATTAGCGCCTTTACCAAATTTCAATGTCTTGGAAGAAGATCTCAAATCAATAGTGACAAAAGAATCATGACCATCATACTTGTTTTTCTTGACATCGACCAAATCCACGGTTCTAATAGCTCTCAAATAGATACGATCGTAATCGGATTCAATTGGATTGTAAACCATAGTCTTAATCATATCAATACCATTATGTTTCAATTCGTTTCCAGTAAATGAATTATTTTGAAGTTCTTTAACTTGAATAATCAACTTTTCAGCTCTCGGATTCTTAGCTATACCCTTGTTTGAACCAGAAATAATACGGTCAACCAACTCACCCCAACCTTTGTTCTGCATAGCCATGGACATAGCCAACAGTGGGTTCATACCAGGATACATTGTCATTGGTTCGGCCTCATCGGTCATATAAGAAGCATACAATTGCATAACAAATTCATGAGCTTGACCACTCTTCAAATGACCCTTTCTTCTGGAGAAAACACGAGAGATATCAACAGCACCAGCACAGACACCTTTTCTGATAGTATGCAAGTTTGGAACACCACTTCTTGATCCTCCAACGGCATGTGTGTTGGGAACCTGATCCAAGTTAATGGTTTCGGTCAATAGAGCAACCAAGTAGATTCTACCTGTATCAATTTCATTGGCTGGAACGTTCTTGAATAAAGCAGCAGACAAATTATCAAGCAACAAGTCATGGTCTGAATCTATTTGAATTGAGAATGCTTCAGTTAGTCTTTTCTTAGAATTTCTCAAGTACATGAAAGCAGTCATACCAGCATAGCCTTGAGGAACCTTGACAGACTTTCCAACGACTGTCTTAAAATCGGCCAAGATATGAGAAGGAAATGTTTGTTCGAACTGATTGTTTCTGGGTGGAGTCATTTGAATATCTGAGTTGATCATTGGGTAATTTGGAGATAAGGCAAAAAACAATTGATTTTGAGCAAACTTGGATGGGTTCATCAAAGTTTTGGCAAAATTCTCATGGGAGGGGGTATACAGCTCACCACTATCTTCGTGTCTAGCCAAGATACATTCATAACCAGCAATATCCTTGGAGTAAACTCTCTTAGTTTTGGAATTGATAGTCAAGTTTTGATTAACGGCAGCAACAAATTTGGATATCATAGTCAACAAATGAGCAGTCTTCTTCTTAGCAACTTTGATCTCTTCTCTCGATAGCAAGTCATACTTGAAATTCAACTTAGTTGCTTCTAATTCTTGGAAAACCTCAATCAATTTCTTAAAATGTGACACTTCACCTTTGGTATAAAGAGCAAAAATATGAACTGTGAGTGCTTTCAAAGCATATTCGATCTCTTCCAATAATGAATTGATGGTCATGGCATTGTAATTGTTTGGCAAAGCTGGTCTCTTGGCTTTCTTAGATTGAGAACTGAAAGTGGAAGACGTGAGACTGTATTGATCAGACATGGTATCGGAACCATTTGGACCAAACATAAAATCATCATCCATGATAATGTTGTTGTTGTTGTTTTGCAATTCATCGACCTCTGAAGTGCTAATCTCCATCTCTTTCAAAACATGAATGTGGGACATAGGAACAATGGAAACGGCGACACGAGACTCCGGTAAAGTGTCCAAGTTAACGGTGGCAGATGAGAAGTCAGATGGGTTTGGTTGTGAGACAAGATAACCTCTAGCCCACTTTCTTGTGTTGTTTTGTTCATTGACTTCAAAGAGATAAATCAAGTCACCAGGATATATGTTTCTGAAGTTTGAAGCCAATTGTTTCTTCTTTTGAATCTCTGGAATGTTGTGAGGAGTGAATGGCTTGATAACACGGCCAACCAAGAAGGCTGGAAGTGGGGACCAAGCTGAGTTCATTGTGGAGTAACGATGGATAAAATAAGATGACCAATCAATGGTATATCAGGTGGATAGGATGTAGATTGAAAAGAAGTAAAGTGGCAGTAAGTTTCTGTAAAGGGTGACAGGATTTGAGATGACACTGGAAGGAGAAAATCAGGACATGACAAGACTCTTATAGAAGGAGGAACAAAATCAGAATCCACCGTATGGCCTGGCATGGGCATTAGCTTCCATTCGGTGTCCTCATGCAAAGATAAGATTTCAACATTCACGATGCCTTGAAAAGCAATTCATCTGAAGTGACGCTGCCACAAAACGTGTATGCATGGTAACGTTAACACCTTGCCAGGAGCAGCTGCATGTGCATATCCGTATGTCTATCAGGATGTTCAACGTATGTTCAACGTGCGTGGATGCATTGAGATATGCACGTACTAGCCTTCCTGGGGTGAATAGTCAATATAGCTGCAACAATTAAAGTTCGGCCAATAGCTAACTTGATTGTCATCTTCTCATTTCAAAACTTTCAGTTCAAATCACAAATTACCGAAGCACATATCAACATCAGCATTCACCTCAGCCCATCCGATATATATAAGCTGCATAGAGTTCACGTTATAACCTTCGCAACAGTTCCAGAACGTGGATAGACATTGTTATGTCCGGCGTGGGACACATCCCCATAATAGCCTCTAGATTCGTCCACTAAAAAAAACTTTCGCAGCGAATTTAAGTCAACAAAATTGATGATTTAAACAGAGTTGGGTAAGTGGCAAGTGCATGTCTGTCAAGATGTTGTTGAGCTTTGAACAAGCTTATATGGTTGATCTGTATATGTTAGAATGTATAACCAGCTAAGGTGTCTTCTTTCGTATATCATTCATTGACATGCGTCTAGAATAAGTGTGTTCATCTCTATGAGGAGGCCCCATGGTAAGATATAATATGATGGCCAGATCACAGTCTTACAGGGGTGAAATGGGCCATAATTCACATATTAACTTGGATATGTGATCATTCGAGTTAAAGTTCCACCTTATTTTGTGTTTGTGGACATATAGTCATAAAGATAATGTGGGATTGATGGAAGGGATCACTTCCATTGTCTGGTTGATGATGTCAATAGAACAAAGAAATAGGAGATTTCAGTTGAAGCGAAGAAGCAGCAGTCAAACACTGAATTCATTGAGCTGGGCATCGGATTGATTGTTTAATTGGATAGCAGGAATTGACAGGTAACCATGTGATAATATCGAGTGGATGTTAAGTTGTATGACAGATTGCACAACGTTTTGTTGTTTCCTGTTTCCAGATTGTTGGCATTCCCCGTTTGAGAATAATTTGCCACTCGATCAGAAAATATCCTATACGCGTGGTAATTACGTGTCAGGAAAACCTCTCCGTTTCCACGTGACTTTGTTCACTGGGATCCCTGAGTTTTTGCCGTTTACAGAAGTTTTCAGAATCAGTACGTATTGCTTTATGGTCCTACATAGCCCCTACAATACAATACAACATTGTTCAACAGTTTCACAGACTCTTGGATAACTGTACAACTGATCTATATACATTAGAACTAACCTTATATGAATCATGATCGATCAGTGAAAACCTAGCTTAAATTGTAGCTGAGTTGATAGCTTAAATTTTCGAATTTTGGCCCGTACGCCCATGGAAATTTTCAAAATCAGAGAAAAAAGTAAAAACTCTCAATTGTTTCAATTTCAGATTACGCTGAGCTGTACGTACATGGAGCAGCTGGCCTAGCCACATATAGTTAATATAGTTACAGTAAGTATGTAGTTATGGACGACGTTTAGCTTCTTAACTATGTTCTAGTTCTAACATTGCACCACCGGCTGGATCAAATCAAGCCTTAACTGGAATTTGGCTGGTCACAATTTCACCTCGAACGTTGATCTTAATATTTTTTGCACAGTTATACGCTCTTCAGTCTGATCATCAGAACTTCACCTTTAATTAATTATAGAAACCACGCAAACAACCCTTCTACCATTTACAATTTATTTATATCCATGTTACCTGATTTGTAATCGAAGAATATGGGGTCACGCTGAAGTATATAACGATACTATGTAGAAATTAATCATCAGTCAGCTTACAACAAATATGGCCCACATGCCAAATTCTAAATGTCGGCAGCTGTTAGCTGCTTTAGTATACAAACTCGGTATAAACGAGGCGTGAGTCCATAATTCTGATTTACCCAATTTGGGTAACACTTTTAATCGTGATCTATGCTCCCAATTTGTTATTTATGGCTTCGGATGCAAATCGATGAACTGATCAAGAAGAAGAAAGTGCCGGTCGGTCCCCGTACTGGTCTATATATACGTGTTTGATCTGGAATTTTGAAAAGTTTGACCGAGGCTGTACTATTTTGGTTATATCTTAATTTCTTCATCAATACATATACACAATTAAAAAATGTTACCCATATATTTGTGATTATCTGATAGATTATAATCATAAAGGTATTTAGCTTCTATATAGGGTAACCGTTAAATCTCACTATATATTTTTTTCGAATAGAAAACATGTCAGCTGAAAAAACTGACCGCGCCTTCACGAAGCTTGTAAATATAAGAATTAAGTTAGCATTAATGTGTCCACTTAAAATCACAACTGAGAAAATCGAATTTAATATTAAACTCCCTTAATTAATTAGTATACATATATATATATATATAGCACGCTCAATAATACAAATTTCAAATTCGGTTCAATTTAAATTTTTAAAAATATCTCTCAACCTAAAACTCGGAGCTATATATATGTAACTTAATCATATACATAGTCCTTAAAGTACCCATTTATATATATATATATATATTTCGACGCCTTAAATTGAAGGTATATAATGTTTCATATATATAGATCGACTCTCATTCACGTTGGCTTATTTGATTTTTGGATATATATTGTTCAATCGAAGAACATAGCTATAGAGCGTATTGCAAGCTTTTACGTACGATCTTCTTATACGTACTTTTGATTTTTGTATTACTCGATATTTTGGGCTGATGGCCTGTGTATGAAAGCTTGAGAACTTAAAAATTGACATAAATTATAATTCTCAAATTTTTATAACCTGTTTCAAATTAAAATTAAAAATTTACAGAGAAAAAAAAATATAAGAATTATATTGCATTTGACATAATATCGCTTGTACTTAGTTTCTTCGGTCTCTTGAGTCAATTACCCTGTTCAATTGAAATTTGAACCTGTAATCTTCTAATTATATTTCAACCCAGAGATATTTAAGCTAAATACATGTTGCTATATATATCGTTTGATAAAGAAAATTATTCTTCTATATATAGATAAATTGTATATAATTTATTTTCAGTTGTACTATATACAATTATATGATCTAGCTAGCTTTCCCTCGAGGATATATAACCAAAAGAATTAAGCATGTATCGATGTTGCATATAATCCTCAGTCCTAATTGGTACAAGAGCACATGTGCCATATATAAATAAAATTTAACTTATACAGTATGACATATGGGCTGTTATTAATCATTAAATATGCACATACATTGATTAATTAACTATGGAATTCATATATAATTTCTTTTATATGTAAAAAATAAAAAATCTATATGCAGAACAGACACTTATATATGAAAGTCAGAATTTACAATTTACAATACACCCATTCTTTTTCTTTTTTTTTTCTTTCATTTAAGTTTTTTTAACCTATATTAGTTCAATCTGTATAAACGTGGGTATTTACAAAGTCTCACTATACACAAAAATCCTTATAAATTAAACCAGTTCAGCTTCCAAATTGTCAAATCCATGTACCGTCAATTTTGGATGATCGATGAGAATCCTTCTAAAACACCACCCGAATGTCAATTTAAAGTGCCAAGGGAAGCACTGTGTCAGAGACCAGTGTTTAACGTGGATGGACGCGCCACACGCGTCAATGATGATTTTCAATTGGTGATCAGCAACACCTTTTAATTTAATTTAAGCAATTAAGTATACAAATTGAACAAGTGATTTAATTGGTTGAAAAAAAATGGAGGAAAGTAGAATTTGAATAAAGGAAGTTCTTTAGGCGGATCAATAATAAAAAAAAATTTATTTGTTTGTTTCTCGACGCTTTAAATAAAATTTTAAAATGTCGAAAAATGGAAAACCTAATTGTAAAACAAAAAAAAAAATTTAAGCATGCCAAAGTGGATTGGATTCAAAATTTTAATTTAAATGTTCATAAATATTAAAATTCCCCAATTTTTTGAATTAATTTATTATACATTAATTTACACTTAGCACAAAAAATTTACAATTTTTCAAAATTTATTATAACTCAAGTACAGCTCATAGATCCAAACAATACACACAATTTAACTAACAATTAAACAAAGTGAGATTCAAGAATCTGTAAATCAACTTATAACTCCCAATCTAAAAAACTAGTTGTTTATCATTAATAAGACAAGTTTACAGAATGCCTATTACCTCGATGAAAAACTAATTTTCACCAATTAATTCTTTTTATTCTTTTTATGTTCGACCTTTTTTCAAATTTTTATAACATATCAAAAAAAAAAAAAAAAAATCTGGTTTTTAAATATGTGCATGCAATTCTAAATATAGTTCTATTTTTTCTCCTTTTTATTTAATAACTATTTATAATGTCTAAAGAACTAGCAATTTATTTAAATTCTTTTAATTTTCTTTAACTAATACAATACGTTTACATAATTTTAAAAACATTGTAAAGTTATGTATAGAAAGATGAATTAATACATGCAGAAAATGTAAAATTGCAAAGTTGTAAAAATTTGTAAAAATGCATGTTTTAATTTATATAAAATGGAGAAATGGTTTTTAACCTTTATAGTTTAAGGGAAACATAAATAATACAAACTACCATAGGCTTGTTCCCTTTAGACTAAGACGTCAAAATTGTAAAATTATAAATTCTCAAAAAAATTGTAATTAAATATAGGTACTTCACATGCAAATTTTTATAAATTCATTCAATTTCCGAAATTCGATCACATTTTTTTTTTAATTTTTGATTTTTAATTATTTATAGTCTAAGTAAAAATTTGAAGTTTTATAGGCTAAAAAAAAAACATATATATTCATTTATTCTTTATAGATAAAATGAATTCTAAATCATATGTATACATGCACTCTTTTTATGCACTGTCAAATTGTTATGGGATTTTTCAACTCCATGGCTAATTTAAATGTTAATTAAGATCATGCACATGTGTACATTGTGCATACTGAATAACGAAAGAATGCACATGTGCGAGCTTTTAACCTTTTAAGTTAAGTGACACTTGTGGTCAATTTAATGAGTTGAGTTAACTGTACGAATTCGAAATTGCAAGTTTTTGAATTTTTGTTCTTTTTTTTATAGCCATGCATGTGGCCAAGTGTATACTGTTAACTTAAATTTTAATATTCATGTATTGGATTTTTTTGCATCTGCAAATTCGAATCACACATGCATTAAAATTATGATTCGGCAATTAAATTTTTTTCAGAACATGTGCAATTTTGCTAAAGCTATAATATCAGAAAAATAGAATAAAAATTAGAATTGATCTTGCCAATTAAAGGTGCATGTACATGCATGTATACATCGATCGAGATCAACTATATATTTCAAATTAAAAATATTAATATCGGTATAAATTCTAATTCTCTTCATAGACAATTGACTTAATTGCTTGATTTCTTCTATATATATACTTCACATAGGATAGCCACGGCCAAATATATATATAGCGATAGATGCTAATATCATATGGTACCTGCACAATTCCTGTGTTGCATATAATTTGGCCGCCTCATAATTTATAGATATAGCTCCGGTTCATGATTTGTCTATCCATCTGTATACCCAATGCATAGCTTCTTACCCTTCTTTGACGTATGTTTAAGCTAGATCAATTAGGATTAACTTGACGATCTAGAATTGTCATGTCGAGGACTTGAGATGCAATATACAGCCAAATTACGCACGCACGCGTCCTATATCGACGTCCAAACCAAATATTAAAGCTTGCAACTACAACTTGTAGTAAATTATTATAAGACAAATCACCATGAGTTGAGCTTTATTATGTATTCTCACGATAGGTAAATTTTTTAGATCGCTAGTGATCATTATATTCACCAAATTTTGCATGCATGATCACTCTACTCTGACTTAATCAATCTCTTTGCTCCACAAGCCCCTGCCAAATCAACCATTAATTCTATCTCTAGAAACAATCAATTCAAAAATGATTAATAAAGTGTCTATGATCCAAAGTCATTATATATATATATCAAGAGCTCGTATATCCCTTGATAATCCTAATTTACGTCGAGCACCATTATCAAGTGTATTGAACTATTATTCAAGTGTATATCAATGACTATGAAGAAGAGTAAGTATATTTTCCACCTACAAATAGCTACAGGGACGTAGATCAACTCATGGCATGAGTTCCTTATAACTCTCACATGCATGGAGTGGTTATGTTTCTATTTTATTGCCTATCTATTTCTCACATATAGTCATCTGTCTCATCACCGCCCAGGCACCCGAGATCGTGGTAATTAATTAATTAATCTCCTGTGCAAACCATCATTTTGCACGGTAAGTGTTAACTTATCTTAAAGTTTTTTCTCTTGCATATAGAGGTACTTGATCGGAGCAATTATCAAGAAATAACTCTAACTGTGTTAGTACTACTCATAATAAGAAGTGGTTAGTTTGTACAATCATCTATAGTTCAAACGAAGGTATAACCTTGCACATGCTCAAAAATGTAGTAGATTTGCACATTTTTGAACTTTAGTACAAAGGTTTCAATTTCGAACAGCAGTGTGTCTCATAAAGTTTGGTATAATATTGACGGGT
Organism: Ambrosiozyma monospora; assembly: GCA_001599995.1. Classification (NCBI taxonomy): domain Eukaryota; kingdom Fungi; phylum Ascomycota; class Pichiomycetes; order Pichiales; family Pichiaceae; genus Ambrosiozyma; species Ambrosiozyma monospora. Next base: position 26,119 of record BCIP01000013.1, read on the forward strand.
ATTAACATTGGGTATTAGACATGAGCTATTAATATGAATCATGAATCGATCATTCGGGTCAATCGGTCTATGGTTATGAAGATAATCAAAGCAAATTACAGTTGGTCCGATTAACAACTGGACGACATAATCATATTGAATTATTTGTGTTCATCATGTGTTTTTGTGTATGGAAAATTTCCCATTCCTGAATTAATAACATGAGTTTCTCATATTATCAATGACTTACTTCTGAATTCTAGATTTTATTATCATTTTTTCAAAATCATTATAGTTTCATTAAGTGGAATGTATAGAGAATGGAAACAAAAGTTGACATCAACAGTTGTGTTATATGTACAAGCAAAAAGGAATCAAACCACCTATCAAAAACACCCAAAAACATAAATCACCAAACACCCTTCTTGACACCAGGCAAAAGACCTTCATAGGCTTGCATTCTGAATTGGTAACGGCACAATCTGAAGTCTCTAATGACACCTTTACCTCTACCGGTATCCACACATCTTCCCTTCAACTGGTTTGCTCTTGTATAGTTTGGCATGGCTGTAAGTTGTAATTGGGCTTCTAATCTTAACTTTTGTGGTAAGGCAGCATTTCTGGCAATGAATTTCAAGGCACGGGTAGTGACTTCGTTTTGCATAAACATTTGTCTTTTGAAATGGTCTCTGAGAATTCTTGTGTTGACGAAACCAGATGGTGGAGACACTGGTTTGACGAATCTCTTCATGACTCTTGTTGTGAAATGTGGAACTCCAGAAGACATGGCTGCTTATTGTTTTATGTTGGTGTTGATTTGTCGTCTTTTGTTGACCGATATTTGTCTTTTGATAGTCGTCTTCTTCCACTTTGAACTTTGAATCTCTTCAAATCTCCAATCTTTCCACACGTTGGAAAATATCTTTTACTTCACACACACCCGTGCACCGGCACGCAGAAATCAAAAAGCACATTTCACCAGCCACCAATCTTGTCAGGGCACCGCCACACATCCCACAGACTCTGAGGCTGGTGCGCCAAATTGAGAATTGAATATTCGACGCTTCTGATTGGCTTCTTTGTGCGCAGCTGTTTTCTTAAGTTGTTCCCATTCGCAGAGTTTTCAAAATTCACGAGTAGCACAACTACCAAAGTCAACAGAATCACCTTCAAAAGTCACCAATTTGACCACGAACAGACCCCTTCAACAAGGTTAAAAAGCACAACAACATCGTCCACAATGCTCTCTAGAAGACTTTTTTCAACTTCAGCTAGACAACTAAAGACCCAAGCCACTAAGTTGGCTAACGGTGTGTTTGTTGCAACTAAGGCTAATAACTCTGGTGCCTCCACAATCGGTGTCTACTTGGGCTCTGGTTCAAGAGCTGAAAACCCATACAACTCTGGTGTTTCCACTTTGGTCGGTTCCGTCTTGGCTGGTTCTTCTGCCGCCAAACAATCTTTGACCTCTGGTGTCGAATTCTCTTCTTCCAATGCTAAGGAGACCACCGGTTTGATCAAGGCTAACTTTGCTAACGGTAACACCAAGGCCGGTTTGCAATCAGTCAAGTCTTTGATCGGTTCCATTGATTCAGTTATTTCTGACAACTCATACGTTAAGGAAAAGGCCGCTGAAGCTGCTTACTTTGCTGAAGTTTTCGAAGCTACTCCATCTAAGATGGTTGTCGAACACACTATCTCCACTGCTTTCCAAGGTACTTCTTTAGCCTTGCCAACTTATGGTAAGCCAGACACTGTCGGTACTTTAGAAAGTGGTGACTTGGTCTCTTTCTTGAAGAAACAATTTGTTGCTTCTAACATTGCCATTGTTGGTTCCGGTGACGTTTCCCACGATGAATTGGTTAAGTTCGCTTCTGAATTGACCTTGAACAACGGTGTCAAGCCAGCTGTTGAACCAGCTCACTTCTTGGGTTCTGAAGCTAGACACAGAGATGACACTTTGCCACAAGCTCACGTTGCCATCGCTGTTAAGGCTCCATCTATTCACTCACCAGATTTCATCACTGGTTTGGTTGCTGCTGCCATCAACGGTCACACTGCTTCTCACAAGTCTCCTTTCACTCAATATGAAGGTTCTCTATTGTCCCAAACTTTGCATGAAAACCACTTGCTTGACTCTTACAACCACTTCAACTTGGGTTACACTGATGCTGGTTTGTGGGGTGCTTACTTGGAAACTAGCAACATTGGCTGTTTGGATGAAACCGTCCATTTCACATTGAAGGACTGGAACAGATACTCCACTGGTACCGTCTCTGAAACCGAATTGGTTAGAGCTAAACAACAATTGAAGTTGGCTCTTTTCTCTCCTAAATCTTCTTCTGAAGCCGCTGATGAAGTTGCTTTCGATGCTTTGGTTAAGGGTTACACACAATCTGCTGATGAATTGGCCAAGGCCATCGATGCTGTCACTTTGAGCTCCTTGAAGACCTGGGCTCAAACTTACTTGTACGATCAAGATATTGCTATGTCTGGTACTGGTCAAATCGAAGCCTTGTTCGATTATAACAGAATCAGAAATGACATGTCTTTGATCAGATGGTAAGCGAATCCTCCTCATCTTCAATCAAATTCAAAATCATTCATTTTGTCTAAATATTCATTTCCCATTTTTACCCCCTTCATCACCCCTATACTACACATTTGTTTCAATGAAATTTGTCGGCACATAGATCTTCTGGATATCACTATCCAAAAGAACGTTAAAAAATTAGATTATCTTTAATTATGTTGACTCATGCATCATGAACTTGTTTTCCGGTTCTCCACCAATGTCCCACACTCTTCATGACTCATCCATCTACCCTCATAACCGTTCATCCCTTCTTTTATTTATCTTTTGACCTATATATAATTTTACTCCATTTCATAAATTACATTATTCTGTTCTATCGTATTTTAACTCATAAAGTAAATTAACACAACCCCTGGTTATCTTTCCCTGAAACCATGTCATCTAATCGGTATTTTGTACCCCTTTCGTGAGCAGGAGTCACACAAACGCCCAAAACCACCTTCAATTGAAATCAGCCAGCTCGCTCCATCCACCAGCGCCCAAACTGAAATTTGTCAAGAATCAAGACTCAAACAGACCAAAGGAAACTATAAGAGCAGTGCATAACAACCTTTTCCACCACTTCATTTGCTCTTCATAACTCTTCCAAGAGGTTCAACTGAACAACAACTCAGAAAATGCTCAGAACAGTCGTCAGATCAACAACTTTGAGACCATTGTCACTCAGACTAACCACTTCGTCAAGTGTGTTAGCACACCAATTCAAGCCTGCAAGATTCTACTCCACCCCTTCATCTTCCGGCAACACCAACAAAAACAACAGCAAGAAGGAGACCACAAATGAAAAGAAAACCACATCAGGAAAAGACGAGGGTCATTCCAAACATTTCTACCCTCTTTTGTTCCTTGGTTTAGCTGCCGTTGGTGCCACATACTTCAGTTTGAACTCAACTTCCAAACCACCAAAGGCTGCAGTCGACCCACAACATCACTCTGTGCAAAAGGCATTATACGATCCTTCTGAAGTCGATGTCATCTTTGTTTTAGGTGGCCCTGGTTCCGGTAAAGGAACCCAATGTGCCAAATTGGTTTCTCAATACGGTTTCGTCCATTTGAGTGCTGGTGATTTGTTACGTGCTGAACAAAACAAACCTGGTTCTGAAGTTGGTGAACTGATCAAGAATTACATTAAGGAAGGTTTGATTGTGCCTCAAGAGATCACCATCGGATTATTGAAAGATGCAATTGTTGAAAATGTCAACAAGGGTAAGAAGAAGTTTTTGATTGATGGCTTCCCAAGAAAGATGGATCAAGCTATCAGTTTCGAGCAATTGATCGTTATAAGTAAGTCTGTTCTTTATTTTGAATGTACTGAAAAGATCATGTTGGATAGATTGCTTGAACGTGGTAAGACCAGTGGTAGAATCGATGATAACGTTGAGTCTATCAAGAAGCGTTTCAGAACCTTTACCGATACCAGTTACCCTGTTATAGAGAAATTCAATGAAGAAGGTAAGGTTATCAAGGTCTTCTGTGGTGATCCAGTTGACCAAGTTTACAGTCACGTCGTCGATGAATTGAAGAAGAGATCAATTGTTGAATAATTTACATTTCTGACCTTGTTTGCTATTATTCTTTCTTACGCTTTATTACTTTCTATGATTTATAGTTCAGACTTTTGAAAAAGATAACTTTTATTTTGAAATTATGAAGAAATCAAAGTAATAATAATGGATGAGATTAGACATTAGAACTCTTTCAACACTTTTGTGAATCTATCGCTTGTATAAGTAGTGCTAATTGTTTGAACTAATGAGGTGTTGTTCTGTTTTCTGAAATAGTTTAAAGTACCATAAGCAATTAACAATCTGTAAGCAGACTCTTCATCATTGGACTGTATAACAGCATTAGCAATAGCATCAAACTTCAAATTAATAACGTTCAACAAATCCAACAACTTGTACTTGTTAGCAAGAACAGCATAATTCAACAACAAAGAAGAAATACTGATCGGCATAAATTTAGGCAACTTGACACTTTCGGCCAACACCTGGTCAGCAAAAACGATACTGACAACTTCCAATTCTCTAAAGATTTGCTCACCCCACGATCTACAACTGAAAATATTGACCAACAGTCTGATTGTCATCATTTTGATTTTTCTATTCTCTGAATCAAGCCCTTGTCTAACCAACTCGAACAAATTGTCAAATGGCTTGATTTTGGTGATTAAAGCACGCAATAAATCAAAACCAATCAACTTAGTGGATGGATCCCAATGTTCTATTATGTAACCTGCATATTCATTGGCCAGCTTTTGGTAATCTTCACAGTTGATTAAACTCTCAAAATGACTAGCATCCAATTGATGTTCTGGCTTTTGCTTGGCATTCAATTTCTTGAAACCTGCAATCAGTGATGGCACGTCAAACTTTGAGAATGTGAGGTATTGAGTTTGCGGTAAGATACCTACTTGATTGGTTGTGGTATGAGAATAGCCACTCGTGAACTTTCTACTATATGATGGATCTTGATAAGGTTCTGAGCTGGCTCCTTGAGCACCGTCAAGCGCAACACCTTCAGAGTTCTTCATAATGAAATCGACAATTTGTTGTAGGTAAGAATATGGTAGTTTGTTGTCAACCAAAAATTTATCGGCAACATCATATGGATTTTGAGAAACGTTAAATGGCAACTTCAATGGCGGTTTGCCATCTTCAATATCCACATTAAACACATAGTCGTACCAACTTCCCTTGTGAAACTTCTTTTCATTAGATGATGATGTTGCAGACGACACAATTTCTCCGATCTTCACCCATTTCTTATTTTCCCATTTGTGAATTTCAATGGTGCCCAAATTTGTTTTCACAGTTTGAGTTTGTCCTTCAATGGTACCAGGTTGTTTTAAAACTTCTTCTGTAGGTAGAGCTGCTTTGCTAAATCCATCAATGGCACTTTCGCTAATGGAAGAGGTTTTAAGTTCATCTTCAAACAACTTGATTTCATCATGGGAGGCAATTCTATGTTCATTGGTAGTGAAAACTCTAACTTTATTATCACTCGAACCAACAGCAATATCACCATTAGCCAAACCGATGGCCTTCCAGACAGATAAACATGGCAAAGAGATCACTTGAATACAATCTTCAGCATTCTTCCAAATTCTAACTGTTCTATCTTCACCTGAACTGATCAAGTCACCGTTAGGCAAAACATCCAGAGAATAAACGAAATTTTCATGTCCGACTAGGATTTTAATCAGTTCGAATGTTTCTAGATCCCAGATCTTGATCAGCTTATCATTGGAACAGGAAGCAAATGTGCCATTTGGAAGAACGGCTAAGTCTCTAATAGCATCTTCATGAGCAATGATCTTTTTCACTTCTTTCCCTTCAACCCACTTTCTAATAGTCTTATCAGCGGAACAAGTCAAATAAATATGCTTCTCAGCATCCAAAATTTTAACACCCCACACTGAATTTTCGTGCCCTTTCAACACATGCAAAGTTTCACCATTCATGGTCCAAACACGAGCAGTTGAGTCCCATGAACCAGAAATAATTAAACCTTCTTTGGAATCCAATGAACAGACATTAGATGTATGACCAACTAGACAATATTCAGGCTCATTCAAATCTCTTGCACCAACATCCACAGTGGTCAAATTCACCAACGAGTCATTACCACCCGAGACAATAAGTTGGTTTGCACCATCATCAAACCAAGTCAATGAGTTGATAAACTTGGTTGATTTGTAATTGATTGTGGATTCCGGATCCCATTTAGTTGCATTGGCTTTTGTCCATGTTCTCACTGTTGTATCTCTTGAAGCTGAAACCAAGATGGAGTCAGTTGGAGAAATCAAAGCTCTCACATCATCTTCATGGCCGTTCAAAGTTGCTGATAATTGATAGGCTTTTGCCGTCATTTTGTGAGTGATTCAATAATCTTTTGATTGATTTCAATGACTTTCGTTGATTTCAATGTGTTGGCAATTGATGACTGTCTGAGTTTGAGTTGATTTTCCAAGAATTGTTACCACTTCGGTTAGACCTCCTCCTCATGAGTTGTTGATTTGCCTTCCGCTCCAAATTTTACACTGCCACGTTTGCCATACGCGCCACCGGAATTTAACAGCCACAACGGGGAACTTCCGTTTTGGCCATTACAAACGTAACATTTCTTATAAATCTAATCAAAAACCATAAAGAAATATAGAGATAAATTCAAAACTGTAAATCATAAAATGTAAAAAAAAAATTCAAGACTAAAATTGAGAAGAAAACCATTTTGGAGATCGAAATCGGAACCTCCAACAAATAATTGACACCTTACAAGTAGGCATCCCAGAAATTGCACTCACAGATGGTACCTTCTTTGAAAATAGCAACTAACTCATCCAAGCTAGCAGATTCACCAGGGTACTGATCCTTGACATTATAGAAGCTATTCAATGCATTTTGTCCACTTTCACAAGCAGCAGCAAACTCAGGAGAACAGTATTCTTCCAACCATTCTCTGTAAAGTTTGTTCTTCACTTCAGGAATCTTAGTATCTTTATCACTCAGCTTTGCTGGATCAATACTTTTTCCAGTGGATATATCATGGTGCATTTTGTAATTGTACAAGTTGGTCGCTGCATGGTTGTAACCGAACAAACAAGGAGACACAGCAACTAACACTTTCAAAAAACTGCCAGAATCAACCAATGTTCTCATGAGATATTTGCAGTATTGTTTAGTGGCTTCATTTGGCTTTATCTTTCTGGCTTCTTTGACTCCATGTGAAACAGCCAGCCTTTCCTCGTGTTTTCCCATTTCATGAGCAATAGCATCACAACCAACAAAACTGCTGTCCTCTAAGGCTTCGGTTGGTGCAAGTTCAGCCATCTTTTGATGAATCCACAAATAGTTCTCAAGATACTTGTAATCTTGTTGAATGAACTCCTCAAATTTTTCAGCTGGTAAAGTTTCATCAACCAATCTTTTAACGAACTCATGATGTGTGTATTTGTGCCAGTGGGGCTTGATGTCCGGATGGTTGATCAAGTACTCAACTAAGTTGAATTCTTCTCCTTCATTCTTAACAGGTTCAACAGCTGAAATTTTGTCTTGAATAGCCCACACATGATTGATAGGACCATTGATCTTTGGAAAAGCATGTCTAATACCTTCAGCGACAAATTCAAGACCTTTTTGAATGGCAACTAACATAGATTCACCTTTGGCCAAATTTGAAGCAATCGATGATGACAAACTACATCCTGTACCATGAGTATTAGCAGAGTTCAGATAATGTGATTGGAAACATGTGGTTTTGCCAGTTTTGTGATCATAAAACACGTTGATGATGTATTTTGGATTCTCTTGATTAACATTACCTTGTTCATCAACTGGGGTACGTCCACCTTTAACCAAAACACTAGTCTTAATCAATGAACCTAGCTTCTTAGTAGCCTTGATCATGTTTTCCACATTATTTAGGAGGACTCTTTTAGAGTCTGGCAACTTCATTAATTGACGCAAGATTTCATCAGCTTCTGGCATATTAGGAGTAATCAAATCAGCACATTGAAACAAAGAAAGCAACTTCGATAATCCAGAAGCATCACTGAAAGCATCTCCCAAATTACTGAACAAGACTGGATCCAAAACAACGTTTTTCAAAAGATGGTGATTCTCTTCATCTTTCAAAAAATCCAAAACGGCCTGAACATTTGACTCTGGAACAACACCAATCTTGATAGCCTTGAAATCAAGTTTGTCAGCAACCAAACATTTCAAAATACCACTAACAGTGTTAAATGGGGTATCTTTTGAGCCGAACAATCCTTTGGAACTTTGCACAGTTAACACAGTGGTACAAGTTGCGGCATAACAACCATGAACCGTGATCGTCTTTTGATCAGCTTCAATACCAGCACCACCGGAACAATCTGAGCCTGCAATTGTTAACACACATGGAACTGGAGTAGATGGCGATATTAATTCCGCTTTGGTATTCTTAGTCAAGTCAATGGTTTGGTCAGAAGTATTTGGAATACTCATTTTGGTCAGTGGTAAGTGTGTAATTGGTGTATATCAATTGTGTGATTTGAAGAGAAAATCAGTTTTTCAAAGGGAAAAGAGAAGAAGCTGTTCAGTTCTTAATAATGACTCAATTGTGTCGTCAACATCAAAGGCATGACATAGTGGGTTGTATATAACTGTCAGCTGAGGCCCGAATTGACTCTTCTAGCAAATACCTTAGCCTCTTAAGTAGGGAGTTGACTCGCACAATAAGGTAGTTTACTGTTCCTCATGATTCAGATGAGTACTTTCACATGTATTGCATCATTTTCGAAGAGCCGTCCGTCATATTTGCTCAAATTTGGCTGCTCTTATAGTCCGATCCATCCCGCGGAAATTTGAAAATGCGGAGCTCAGGTGCCGTCAACGGAGTTTCCTTATAATTTTCAAAATTTCTGAAGACGACGATTAATCGACGTGTGGATCATTAAAAAGCGTCGATTTATTAGCCATATCCCAACAAGACAAAACCACTTTTATGGTAGCTTTCTAGGACATGTACATGAACTCCACCCTTGTTTCTTCACTTACATCAACATCACCAGCACAGTCAATTGGCCAGTATCATATTAAAGCTAAATCCATATATTCCAGAGCCAACCATTTACAAGTCTCAACTTCATCAGTCACACACATTCCACAAGTTGCTTATTGATTTGCACGTTGACCCAAAGAAAGGGAACAGCCGTTACAACTACATTGACGGCAGTAGAAATACTCGTTCAATCATGTGGAGCATCAACCTGTCAAGTGAAAGTATCATTGATCAAACAGGTTATGATTTTCAGTCCTGTGAATTTAAGTCAACCATAGTGTTTTTTTTGTGCTTCTTTCCGGTAATATGTTTCATTGGTGCAAATATTTAATGCTGATGTTAAGCAAACAGAGAGACAAGACAAGTACTAGAAAACAAATATTACAAGGAATCTGTTGTGCCCCTTTAGCATCAATGAATATCATATGCATTTCCTTTCTCATTGATTTAACTTTCGAAACACTGAAAACAGACAGGACTCTTTTTATGCCATTTTAGATTGTGTTCATTGGATTGCTTATTGCTCTGTTGATTTGGGGGTTTGCATCGTTGACATGCTATACTTTAATAGTTATTGGAGGATATTTCTTTCAAATTATGGATTATTTTTTCGAGTTTGAGAAAGATGAAGTGTCCGAAATGGTTTAGCGAGATCTCTTTTCAATGTATATTATTCATATGACTCATATAATTGCTATTTTTCATTATAATTGATGTGCCATGGCTATGTTTCTATTCATACGATTACCACTTATATTGGCTATTTTTTATTGTAATTGATGTAGCATGGCTAATATAACTATCATTTCAAATCAATACCTCAAATCAGCCTCAACCAGTCTTTCAGTACTACTTCCCAGTATTTCATTCATCGTGAAGCACCATTAATGCAAGTGACATTTGGAAAGCCCTTCTAAATCTTATAATCGACTGTTCGGAGAGTTAGATATGGAATTGAAATGTCTTTCTTGTAATTGGATCATATAAATCAGCTTGATTCTTGCAACTTAATTTGATAACCTTCTGGAATGTTCATTAATATTGATAAATCAAAGTGGTATCAGCTTATCTAGTCATCTTCATGTTTTTTTTGTAACATCAGCAACATTGAAATATGAACAAGAGCATAATTCAGATTCCAAGCTAAGCAAACCGATTTTTCAGTTGAGTTAAAAACATTTTTATTAACCATTCCTCAACTATGTTTGATCAGGCAAATTCCATCTTTTTTTGGAAAATAGAGCTATTCTGAGCTCACACTTCAACATTCATTCGATATAACTTTGGTGCTCATTGTATCATAGAGAACACAACAGGTAAAGTAACAATGCGTCTCAAATGGATTCAGGTTTTCTTCTTAGCATAAAGTTACCATGGATTCTTTTCAAAGAGTGGTTGAATTGCTTAATAAATAAGATATCAACGACATCAACATATAACCTCTCTATGCAAAATTCTCTCAAATCAATGATGATGTACAACTTTTCAGATTTCGAAAGCAGGCCAGGGCCCAGGCTGTGCAAACAAAATTTCAAAGGAAATTTGTCATGCAACGAGCTGGACTTTGATTTTGTAAATTAATGAAGATGGCATACACATCATCGTGAAAAGGTATATAAAACGTTACGAACTAGTAGACTGTTCGTGGTGAAGGAATGATAATCTGGTTTATTGAGCTTCTGTTTACGTTTTCGGCTAACACTGAGATCGATATATATTGATCTGGCTAGGCGCGTCTATGGGCGCGTCGATTTATTAGAGCGCTCCTCTAGCTAGAGCTCTAGGTTCAGCTATTACTTCTTTCACTACTAGCAGATCCGATTATTCACCATCAGCGGCCTATACACGGTACACCCTAGCTGGCCCTGTGGGTTATTCGGTGTATTCATGAATTCTGAATTCATGACTCGAACAGGAAATCCATGAAAAACCAGCGTGTTTAACTATGGATCACAGTCCCTTTCCCATGTTGAGCTAACCGTGAGTTAAGAAAAGTTTTTTTTTGCTTGCAAGCCTCGATCTGCTGCATACTAGTTGGCATGCACCAGGTGCACCTGTGATAACTTATTTCATGATTTACATATTTTTTGAGCAACTGTACTATAACTATACACGTCCACAAGGTCTTAACAACTACATGTACGTGTGTAATATATTTCTTAGAATTCTAGAATCCATTTGATTATTAAGGTACGATATGCAGCTTACACACATTCTCAGCTATATGATACATAGTAGCACTGAGCAGTGCTATATAGGGGTCATATAATAATTCAAACGACTATTTATTTTATTTTTGGTCAATTTGAGGGAAACACTGCTGTTCGGCTCTTCAAGTTTACATCCACGGTTCAAACTCCCCAAACAGCCTATAACATCAACACCCACCAAATCCCACTTTCAACCCCATGCAACTCAAAACAGTTTTGACCAATCAAACAGCAGCAACAAACATGAAGAATAACAGAAAATCAGCGGATATGGCGATTCATTTGAAGCTAGAAGCAAGTCACATTTCATGATTAGAGCCAAAAGTTACAAAAATGAATCAAACAGTCTTTTCAAAAATGCTATTTTGTTGTTGAATCAATTAAGCTGAAGTTGCGTTTGCTGCTAAAACCACAAACCACGCCAAAATGTCCAAATCAGGATTAATTACAGATTTCCTGCGGCATTACAACGGCACGTGACCCGCATCACGCGATCTCCTCGACTAGACCCAAACAGCTCACTTTCATTGGCCAATTGTCACATTCCAGTCGTCAGAATGAGGCAAATTCTTGACAAGATCCATTATCAGATTCACCGCTGCCTCACCAATCAAGCTGGAGTTTATCCTTGTTTCAACGCTAAAACCAAAATAGTATTGCACCGGAACTACTAAGCACATCCAGTTTGATAGGCATGAAATTGATCCAGCAGTTAGTGTTAGTTTGTGGTAAAGAATGTTTTGGGTTTAAGGTTCGTCTTTGATATATCCCCAAAAATCGCCTTTTGCAATCATGTTCACACAGATTTTGACAATTCTACCTGATTAATATTCGAAATTGGCGTTCTCATGTGCTGTTACAGAAAGCTTTATGGAACAACTGGAACATATAACTGAGCACTTCTTCCCTTTCCTGTTGGTTTGACAATTAACAGTCTAGCTTTTTCTCTCCCGGCCTTACTGAAGAACCCTCCACCTTAGACGACAATTCTATACATTCTACAGTCTCGTTACCACATTGACAGCTTCTCACATATTCTCTGTACCTGCTTCAGAAATTCATTGGAAACTCACAAAGCTTCTGTTATAGAAAACTAGTCATTTGACACATTACAACAACAAGATCTTGAAATATATTTCTTTTAGTTTTATACAATTCACAGCCAATTCCTCCATCCTTTTGTTTTCATATCATATGACGAACTCACTTCAGAAACACTCCTTGACATCAGAATCACCCCTGATGACTGAACATTTGTTCGTTAAGAGAATGAAAAGACTTTCAGGTCCATCACATTGGCATTTTGAAGAGAATGAATCCATCAAACAACTGAAGAGAATCATATGCAATTTGCCAATTGACTTGATCATGATGATTTACAAGACAGTGATTGAATCAACGTTTCCATTTTCAGAAATGATGGAGCATGTATTCAAAGATGATCACATTTACAACTCCATAGTGAAATCAATCTTGAATAACAACAAACTTATACTATCAGCAACATCGGATTTCAACTTGGATAATGTTGGATTGAATTTCCAATATAAGTTGGAGTCATTGAAGAACAATGGACTCACACCAACAAATTACAACATGGACCTGATGCTTGCTCAATTTGTGAAAAAGCATGATGTCAAATTCAAGACCTTTGAGATCTGTCGTCTGAACGGTGAGATGACTGACTTACTACCATACTCTGAAGAGATCATCCTTTCTACAGCAGACGCAGCAATTGACCTTCCACATAACCTACTTCACAAAGTCGTTGAGATCAAAGACGCATCAAGACTAATCAATCCTTTTAGACTAGTCGCAGAACAAGACATTTCATTCGAATACAGAATGCGTCCTGATCACATCTGTTTTAAATTCAACAAAGAACAAGACCTCCTGATGGCCCAAAGACCACAAAGGTTATCATATTTCAAGACCCTTCAATTCAAACTATCCAAATTGGTAGACTCAGGAAAACTCACAAATTTGAAACAACTTACAATTACAACAGGTTATGCAAGAGACCCAATCGATGAACAATTGTTACCTTTGGTGAGAAACAGATGCTTCAAACGTTTAATTATCAACTTGCTTGTTTGTCCTAAAGATGTATTTATGCTTTCCTTGTTGAAATTCACTGAACTACCTGGTGTCCAATTAGAGTTGCATTTCAGAAGAAAAGATCAAGATAAAGTTAGCAAATGGGCCTCTATCTTCAATTTAGCTGTGACTTCTTTTCATTTGGACTAGGCCTCGATATAACCGCAAGAGGAACGTTCACTATATATGACTGAGTTGCACTTTACCTAGCATATATGGTAGTACCTGCACTATTAGACTTATTATGATTTTTGTTACGACTCATTGTTCTTTCATCATTTTGCTTTTCAAAGTCACTGATTTCATAAGATGAAATTCTTTTACCTTATTGCCACTGGTTGGCAACTTTTTTAATCTCTCCTCTATCTTTATTTCCTTTTTCTGATAATTTGCTTTCTGTCTTTCTCTTTTGCATACCGCTATGATCGTTTTTCTTGCGTTTACTTTTGTACATACGTGCTTTTACCTTTTCTTGACCCACTCTTTTTTAATACTCTTTTTGCCTTTGAAATTTCAATTTTCTCTACAAATTGCATAGACATCTGCACATATATATATCTTGGCTTAATTCTCTATCAACTGCAAACTCACACGTTTCAACTTTCTTAATAGTTTAAGAGATATACGTACGTCATGTGTCTTATATAGGCATCACATGTACTATTCTGTTCAAACGATTATACAACCACTATATATACGGACAAAACTTTGAAGGAGATGTAATTAATTAACAATTGGGAATCGGGATATATAAGTTGATAGTCACTATAATACGGAGTAATACAAGAAGCTTAAGTCTAACTAAAACAAAAAGCAAAAGAAAAAAAAACCATGGTGGGTACATGGACAATCAAGTGAATTTGTAATTCAAGACAGTTCTCTTACCACCAAATTGGGAACCATTGGCACTCCAACCAGAAGTTGAGCCAGGTCTTCCACTAAATGAAGAAACAGAACCAGACAACTTGGATCCAGAACTTGCAGAATGGATGGAATTATGAATGGATCCACTATGAGCGGAACCACTAACAGAACTGTTATCATCATCTTGTCTTCTACCCAGAAAATTACCTGTGCTTGAACCAGGATGAGAAAAGGCACTACTGGATTGCATATCCGAACTTTCAGCATAGTTGGAACCTAACATACGTTTTTGATGACGATGGTTTCTAATCTTAGCAGAGATCAAAGCTTCAACCATTTCATCCAATTTCAAAACTGACTTGGTATCCAGTTTCAATTCCTCAATTTCAATTTTGAAGTTCTTTTGGAACAATTCAACCATCAAATCGTGTTGTGGCTTCAAATTGACTGGGACCAATGCAGCATGTAGTTTCAATAAGTTGTTCAATAATCTAATTAAGTTGTTGAAACAGTTCTTCAAATAACCAACATCAGCTTCGTACTCTGGATCATCTGAAGGAGCACCAGTAAAAAACACACGGTATTGACCAACACCACCATTGACYGGAGAGTCAACGGTACCAGCCAAGATTCTAGACAAGTTGTTGAAATGAGTAGCATCGGCAATGGTCTTTGGATCAATACCTTCCTTCAAACTACGCTTGATCCAGAACTCCAAAGTAGACAACTCACCATTCTTTTCAAGCAATGATTTAACGGCATTCTTAATTGGAGACAACTTCACAACACTGGTTTGCTTAACTTCAGATCTGTTCATCAAAGCTGGGAATGTTAACTCGGTCTCATATGTGGTCTCTTCAGTCCACAAGTTGGTGACGTTACTTGAACCTGGCAATCTTCTGGTAGAAACAAATGTATTCAAATCCTTTCTCTCCAAATATTGTTGAGTCATGAATGAAAGTTGCTTGGATTCAGCCTTGTT
>BCIP01000013.1:41667-175568 GCA_001599995.1 Ambrosiozyma monospora
AACTCATCATAGCACTCAACAGCTTGTTCCAATCTATTACCTTTGACAAACTTACGAGCCATCAATGTGTACAATGCTTCTTTTCTCTTGAATTCAGATTGGGCTGGGAATTTTGGAGCTTCACAAGCAGGCAAATAAGCAACTGGATCCCAGTTGTAAGTGTCAGCCAACAATTGTAGTGACAAAGCCGCTTGAACATAATCATTCTTGGACAAGTAAAGATCAAACATATTGTTAATCAAAGTTTGTAACAACTCAGGCTTATCAACATTCATCAAATAACTGGAGATTCTCAACTTGATGAAAGTTCTGAAGTCATCAAATTCTGGACCAGTTGGAATAGCCTTCAATTGAATGGCTTCTCTCATAAAGTCACCTAATAGATTGATAAATCTCATTGCTGGATGGTAAGCTTCGTCTTCGACATCAATGGCAGAACGTTTCTGGATAGCCATCAAAACATTTTTAACATCTGCTGGTTCAGGGGTATATCTGTTAGGATTCAAGAAAACATTATACAAAGCACTGATACCTTCTCTTTCCAATTCGTAGAAGTCTTGGACATGGATCCAGTTAGCACAAATAATATTGTAACAAAGTTCAATACCAACCTGAAGACACTTAGGGTTTCTTTGCAAACAGAATAACAAAAGCTCAGCAAGGAAATCAACATTGTCATCAGTGATCAACTTACATTGGTAGCCATCAAACTCAGCAATACCGAATCTTTGCTTTTCTTCAGCAGTAGACTTTCTGGCAAATCTCAACCAAGTACGTTCGACAGCTTCAGCAACTCTGGTTCTGATGTCACCAGTGATATTGTAACAAGCTCTCTTGGTTAAAATACACAAATGTTCAATAGAAGCAACCTTAGAAGTGGCACAACGTAAATTGGTGGAAAAGAATTCAATCCAGAAGTCTTGCAACTCTTTGGTGAAAAGTTCTGGCTTATCAAGAGGTGGAATCTGAACAAACAATGCAGCTTCAGCCAAATAATGCTGACCAGCTTCATTGGCAAAAGCCTTCAATGAGATCCATTTGGAACCAGGATAGTAATCAGGATGAGTCATTCTCTTCAAAGCACGGTGATTGTTAACAGGTTTCTTTGGATCGGTGACATACTCCATGAAACCACCAACATATGGACGCAAACCATGGAACATACCAATATCATCAACTCCAGTGCTAATCATACGCCCGATATCTTCTTCACAATCCAAAGTGATGATACACAACCAAGAAAGAACAACAGTGAATTCCAATAGAACTTCACAAAAAGATTCATCGGGAACATTGGAGTCAATGGTTTTAACTGGGAAAGGATAAACTGGCGGGAATAATTGGGTATAAGTTCTCTTAGGAGTTAGCATGTTCTGAGCATGACAGTAATCATAGTAACGATTGAAAATGGGACATAGAGTGTGCATAACCTGAGTTTGGAGCATCTGCAATGATTTCTTCTTGTTATCGTTCAAAATCTTATCTTTACCAAAACTGACACTCAAAGTGGACAAAACCACACCAAGAGCCATTCTAGCAGCATCGATGTCGATGGTATCATTTTGCAAAACATCAAAAACACATTTGTAAGCATTAGTGAACAACAAGTCACGAGCCTCCATTGAAGCAGTAGTAACCAAGAAACCCAAAACAGTTCTGTTGATAAACAACATCTTAGCAATAATCAATTGATGTTCTCTATTCTTCTTCTTGTTAACCAAGGCATTAGTGGAAATTTCTTCCAAAGCACCTAGACCCCTGAAACCCAAGGCGTCACACCAGTTCATGACATATCTAACCAATTGAACATCATCGTGAAGAGTTTGCAAATCTTCCAAAAGCAATTCCAAGTTACCAATTAATGACAATTGATCAGGAACCAAAATATCTTTGGAACAAGCTAAAAAAGTGGTGATGGAGTTGGCAAACTCAGTAGTGGCAACAGCATAAGTCTTGAAATCAGAAACGTTAGATAGGGCCAATCTCAACAATAAGACAGAGACACGACAAAGAGCTCTTCCAGTGGAGTTCCAAATTTTATCAACTGACTTAAAAGCAAAACTCATGTCATTCAACAAAAACTCACCAACCTTGGGAGGTGATAGATTCTTAGCCAAGAAATTGTCAAACAAATAAACATAGGAGTCCTGTCTAGCAATGGCCATATCTAAAATGTGAACAATACATTCAAAAGCACCTGTAACCAAAGCTTGGAACTTGGTTTCAATAGTGGAGCCATAGACACTCAAAATTTGATGTTTCTCAGAGGCGAAGGAGTAGATTTCCAAAAGTGAAGTCAATAATTCAGGAAAAAACTTGATAACGGTAGCCAATGTAGCTCTCTTAACCTTGGTCAAAGTGGCAGACAAATTCTTATCAGAGTTGGCAATATTCTTCTCAAAGATGCTTCTCCAATTCAAAACCATCTCAACAGCATTATCAACGTTATAGTTCTTACCAACGTATTGCAAATCGATTTCAACTAGACCAACTGGAACACTTGAGTTTTGAGTAAACAATTCAATCTGTTTGACTTTCTTGCAGAACAAACCGGTATCGGCAATTTGGTTGTACATTCTCAATGGGTATCTACCTTCACCCAAGAAACGGCCATTAACAAAGACGTCAAAGTACAAGTAATCGTTTTCATTAGTAGGAGTGGAGCTCAAACCAACAATTTGAATTAATTCAGAAATATGTTCCTCAGGAGTGGTGGACAAGAACTGCCATGTACTCTTTGGAGTTTCATTGGTACCTTTAGAAAACTTCAAAACCTTGGAAGATGTTCTCAATTCAACAGTAACATACTCAGGAGTGACACCTTTGATCTTCAAATCCAAAGTTCTGATACATCTCAAATACACTCTGCAGTAATCTGATTCAACTGGGTTGTAATCCAATGTTCTAATCATATCAATGGCACCGTTACCACTATCATCATCTTCTTTGAACTTACCATTGCTTAACTCTTTAACAGAAACAATCATCTGCTCAGCTCTTGGGTTAACAGCAACACCTCTATTGGAACCAGAAGTAATTCTATCAACCAACTCACCCCAACCGTTGTTAGCCATAGACATGGACATAGCAAGCAATGGGTTCATACCTGGATAAATGTGCATTTCTTCAGAGTCGTTGGACATGTAAGAAGCGTACAGCTTCAACGAAAATTCATGAGCTTCACCGGTCTTCAAATGATCTTTTCTTCTTGAGAAAACACGGGAGATGTCAACTGCACCAGCACAGACACCTTTACGAATGTAGTCCAAGGATGGAATGCCTGTATTAGAGGCAGTCATACTGTTGTCAACACTGATAGTTTCAGTCAACAAACAGACAAGGTAAATTCTACCAGAGTCAATTTCACTAGTTGGAATGTTCTTGAACATAGCAGCAGATAAATGGTCTTGGATGATATCATGGTCTGCGTTGACATTGACGGCAAAGGCTTCAGTTAATCTTTTCTTGGAGTTCTTCAAGTACATATAGGCAGTCATACCGGCATAACCCTTTGGAGTAAGCTTAGAACGACCCAGTATAGCTTTGAAATCAATCAAGATATGACAAGGAGGAGATTGAACAAATTGAGAGGACTTGGTTGGGAACATCGGCAAATCCTCTTTAACAACAGGGTAGTTTGGAGCCAAGGCAAAGAACAATTGACTTTGAGCTAGCTTAGCTGGGTTATCCATCTTGTCCATCCAGTTCTCTTTGACGGTCTCGAACAATTCACCACTGTCTTCATCTCTGGCTAAGATACATTCGTAACCGGCAATATCAATAGATCTGGACTTTTGAATGCTGACGTTGGCTTCAGCAACAAACTTGGAAATCATGGTCAACAATAGAGCAGCTCTACGTTTGGCAACTTTAGCTTCTTCTCTGGTTTGCAAATTGTACTTGAAGTTCATCTTTGTCTCTTCCAAGTCACGGAAAACTTCAACCAATTTCTTAAAATAATGGAACTCACCCTTGGTGTACAAGGTAAACAAATGGACACACAAAGACTTCAAAGCCTGTTCCATCTCTTCAAGCAAAGTGTTGTTGGATAAGGCAACATCGTTGACTGGAGCAGCTGGTCTTTTCTCTTTCTTCTCACCAAATGATAACAAAGACATAGAGTCAGAAAATTCATTATTGTAAGCATAATTGTCATCTAAGATAACATTGGTACGAGCAGTATGTTCATCATCATCAGTGGATAACATATCAACTTCTCTTAATGGGATGAAATAGTTGTAAGGAACAATGGCAACGGCAATCTTAGACTCAGGTAACTTATCAACAAAGACAGTGGCAGTAGAGAAATCAGCAGGTCTTGGTTGGGCAACCAAGTAACCTCTACCCCACTTCTTGCCAGGAGCAGATTCAGAAGTTTCAAAAACATAAACTAAATCACCAGGATAGATGTTTCTAAAATGAGGAGATAATGTTTTGTTGGATGCAATGTCTGGGTTGTCTAATGGCAAAAATGGTTTGACAACACGTCCACATAGTAAACGTGGCAAAGGTGACCAAGATGATGACAACATGATGAAAATCCAATGTAAATGATTGAAAGTAGTTGTCAGTGATGTAAATGGTCAAAAATGGTTGAAAAAACCCTTTAAAATTCCCATTTTTCACATATCAGGCGAAATCATTATGGGAAAAACAGGGAATGCTGGCTCCTTATATAAACCAACTTGAAGAAACGTGGAATCGACACACTTGGGCCATGCTGGCAAAGGTTTTCAAATATGAGCCTGGAAATGGTATTTCTGATGGTACTGTGCAGGGGAATGTGTTCAGACATGTCTAAGTTGAGTTAGCTTCGATTAGATACGTACGTGGATTCTGGAACCCATCATTCATGGCATCGAATTTATGGGCGACGTCGCGGTTCATTGAAAAAATTATAGCGAGTACGTTGAGAAGAATCGTGAATGTGATGAATAAGTACAGAGCTCCACCCCACCTGCAACTCATGCGTTCGGGGCCTAATGTCTTTTAGCTACTACAAAGCAAAGGAACGAAGTAACAACATAGTTGTAAGTGATACGTACGTGTATCGCATCTTCAAGATTTGGGGGCTGGGAAAACGGTATCGTTTACTATAAAGTTTAGCAGAAATACTTCACCGTTCCTCACGGTAGAAATGGACGTCGTAACATAGGTATATCCATCCAGGAGATTTGCAATAACTTTTAAATTCGGTTATTCAGCATGTCCAACTGGATACTACCGAAGAATCGATCAATCAATGTATGAACAATTCGGCCTTGTAAAGTGGAAATTACCTTTTCGGGTAAGCAATGGTTTGCAACATTTCTCATATATATGACCCTTAATACGTACTATATATTTTCACCAATCAATTAAGCTGGCCAAATCAGGCCCTTAATATATATAATCAACTATATATATAGAACCAGCCCATATTAATCTCTAACTATATGTACACTAATATCTCAGCTGCATAAAGTTTACCCTATTTGGGGTTTTAACTATTCAGGCACAAGCCATGGACTGTGCATGAGTTGGTTTTAGTTAATGCCCAGTCAGCTATTAACTGCGTTCTTATTGGGCACCAGCAATAATTATAGCCATCACACATGGTTAAGTTAAGGGCCCAATTTTACATATAGAAATACATCTGCATTGTGGATGTGATCATATGACTTTTAAGTCTCGAACGACCATGAAAATTGGATGCAGGAAGAATATTAAAGCAGCATTGTATAAATTTCATCTTTTGTTGAGGTATTTGGTGATACCAATTCCACAATCTAACCGACCGGAAAAGTTTCGGTAGAATTTAGCTTAATTCGGTGTGAGCATATGAAAAAGAAACCAAATGATCTAATTTGTAGCCTTAGTCAGCGATCTTGCTAAACCGTAAAGTCAGTTAAGTCAGTTTTATCCAACTTCACTCTGAATCTTGAGACCCACACCCATCCACTAACTAGGTAGCAGAGGGATACGATGTCTGTGGATGGGGTGGTAAGTGTATTGGACTGAAAAAAGTGAAAATGAGTTGAAAGTGACCAGTACGCATGCTCACACAAGCCAGACTATAGGGGCGCACTGCGGGGTCCGGGAACAGCTTGATGTAATAAAAGCTAGATATAATATAACCTCCGTTTTTCGTCGCAGAGAAGTATATCAAGGTTTTCCATTGGTGTTGGTGATGGGGGACATATTTTCAAGGCATGTATCATCACCCCTTCATCTAAAACCTTCAACAGCCAAAGCGTAATTGATACTCATATTTGGGGCGTTTGATATTCTCATTGTAAGCATCCGATTCCTGGAATGCGTCATGACAGGTAGTACAGGGACTTGATGGTTCTTGAACAATTTCTATATAACAATTCATTTGCTTGCTCAGTGCTAGACCTTGTTATACTTATACATCTTCACTGACTGGCTGTAGCATCAGACTCAATACCATACAGGCAACTCAGCCTCAAACAAATAAGTTCTCTCTTTTCCTGGAACAGTTAATTGATATTTTTTTGAATGCAAACAAATGAACAAATCTTCAGGAACAGGATCTTTGAAAAGGTGAATCTTACAAACATCACATTTATTCATGTCACCAACATCATCACCTAATTTCTTTTGAAGTTTCAACTTTTTAGAAAGAGAAAACAGACCGTTCAAATAGGTATCCCACTCATCATGACTTAACTGATCTCTATGTGTAATGATACGGCTATAAATCTTATTGGAACCATATAATGGATCATTAATAATTGGAAATCCCAAGTTTCTGAGGTGGATTCGTAATTGATGGGTCTTTCCGGTAATAGGTTTGCATTCGACCAAAGAATCATCTTTGATGGGATCATATGACAACAGTTTAAACTTAGAAGCAGCTGGCAAATTTTTAATCTGTTTCAAAGCAGCATAAATATGAATCACATGTTGATCAAGTGTAACCGACTCATCTTTATTCAGTGTTATATCCCCTGACAAGCCTAGTTCGGATCTTGAACCAATTTCAAAATGACCTTTCACTTTAGCAACATAAGTTTTTTCAATTTTCCCAGCGACCCTAATCAATTGTTTGAAATGATGTGCAGCTTCTGAACTCTTACCAAATATCAAAACTCCAGAAGTCAATTTATCCAATCTATGAACGGGAAAAAGTTGTTTGAAGCCTCGCTCATTTTTTAAAATCTCAATCACTGTATTGAAACGGTACTGGTTCACTGGCAATGAAGGTATACCCGGTGGTTTGTTGACAACTATAATATCATCATCTTGATGAATCACGGGTATCATGAACCCTTCATTATTCGGTATTTTGCTAGTGTCGTTGTTCGGGTCATGCAGCAGCACAGATGAAGGTACAGGAGGTTCATGGATATGATCAATATGGAAAATCTTATCATTTTTGGTGATTCGAACATCATGTAATAAACAGGAACCAGAATAATCAATATGATTCTTCAATGAATTTGGATTTTTCCTCAGTGTGAAGTTACCATTAAGTATATTCAAAAGGTAATTGTTTGCTGGTTTATCTCTAAATTCTGAAGTGTAAACGTCAAACACTGTTCTTCCAAACCATCTTTGTTTTGCACTTGCTTTGTAATGTGCATTGTATGGTTTCACAAATCTTAGTCCATTTTTGGTGATGTAGACGGGAGTTGATATGGGGATTGATGTCATAGCCTGAAATCGTATGAATAAAGGGTATTCAGCATCATTCATGCTATTAAAAAACCTATTTGACTAGGTTCTTCTCTTATCGTTTTTTATTAACCTTTTTAAAATTTTCCGACAGAGCCACACCCTTGCACAGACTAATCTGAATCCTCTAAAAGAAAATTTCAGAACCTCAAGCTTAAATTTGAGGCCCAAGGCTGTGCGAACAAAGACAATTCCCATACTTAAATAAAGTGTGAAAAATGGGCCCCAAATTTAAGGATTTCAGTAAATCTCAGAATTTCTGCTGCTGGATCATTTTTTCCAATTGGAAAATCTGATTGCACTTACTTCAAGATTCACACCAGATTGTGACCACACATACAAATAACAACTTGTATATGGGAATCGAGTCTCCCACAAAGAGCACACATTTCATGATAACTTATCTTCCCTGAATGATAACTACTAATTAGAGCAATGATTTTGTTTAAATTGAAACGAAGAATCTCATCAATCCTAAATAATTAAAAAAAATGTGTTTTTCTATAAAGATGACCACGAAAACTGAAAAACTACATACATCTTATGTTTGTTAATAGCTTTACTTCGAATATTAGTTGCAATACCGCACGCGTCGAAAGAAAGAGGCGACGAGAATGTTTCCGCGGTGGCTAGTCCGGCAGCCCGCCACCACAGAAGAAGGGTCCGTAAACATACGGTGTTAAGAAACTGTGCTCAGCTTACGTACAGATACAGATACGCGACCATCCGATAAATTTCAAAAATACCAATTTAGTCAGCTCTGCATGAGATAAGATTAAACCGTGGTGGCGCATAAACTCGGCCAGCATAAACTTTTTTTTTATCGGCCGGAGCGCACAGCCAGTCCATCGAGGTCATGCACAATGTTTTTTTTCAAAATTTCCAAAAATTTCATGGGTTTCATCGCCACAAATGGAAACTGTCGCGGCGGGCAGTGGCTGTAACATCGATCGATACGAAGAGGGGGTCCGTTGTGAGTTTTCGGTGCATACAAAAATGGAAATTTCTAGCTCCAAATGATTCGAATGATTCAAAAAGACTCACGGCTAGGGGTGTGTGAGTTTCCGAAAGTGGAATGATATCGGGGCTAGCAAAGTTCCAACGGCGCATGATAAGTAAATTGATGGGTTTGGCAGCCCTGCTTATAAATTGTCTAATACGTACGATGATGTGGCTGGAGATGAGAAGCTCTCAATGTTTGTTTTGGTTTGAAATTATGAAGTTGATGATTGGCTACATAACCAATGTTCATCTCAACATATGTGGAGTGAAAACCATGAGGTTGTTAATGGTGAAGTTAAAGTGAAAAAGATTCAGGGCGTGAATCAACCAATTAATCTTGGTTAAAAAAAGTAGGTCATGCTGCCGCTTATCTAGCGTTACTGTGCTATTTGCTATTTGGCAATTCAACCGATACATTCTGTGGCGCGGCGAGTATATCAGCTGTCAGATATCGGTTAACAAGCTTGAGCCTTGAGTCAGAGACAAATTAACATGGTCACGTACTCAAGTTTGACTCAATTTCAACTATCAAGAGTTGATGAATAGCTTGTTTAAGCTCAACGTGAAACACTGTATAGGAAGTATTATATTCAGTTTGGTGATGGTGAGTCAACTTTGAGTGGAGACAAAACGATGACAGATCAAAGAAGTCGTCAGAATTGATGGATCATGGTCACTGGTGGGATGGGTGACTCTTTTGATGAGTCTTGACTCCGGCCACAGGAAATTTATAGGTCGAGAGTCTTAGCGGGAAGGCGCCGATAACCGAAAATGGCTGTCGGTAAAAGCTACTACAGTACACGTCCACCAGTTTCCAGAACATTGAATTGTGGTTAAAATTCCCCTCCTTTTGCTAAAATCAGGTGTTGTAACATGTTAGTAAACAGATGCTGAAGATGGGGCAAAGGAAGAGTGACCGTTTAATTAATTAGTTTATCGATTTGCAAATATGCTGGAAACGTACGATACACAGAATCACAACTGAATCCAAAACACCAAACACAAGGAGGGGATCGGATAAGCACACTTTGCTAGTGCGTAGTTAGCGGAGGAGCGTGTGTAGACACCCGAGAGCATCCGGATAGTGTACTTACGCTATGCTCGATCTAAGTAGGGTCATTCAAAAATCTTGGAAGAAACTTGTTCCTGGAAGCCCTCGTTAAAGTGAGGCCTTCATAGGCTGTTGGAGTGGTATTTCAAGATCTTTGACGAATCACAGTGACGATAGATACGATATTTGGTCTTTCAGACTTGGTTTTAGGGCTACTGCTTACTGTTGTACGTATACCGTGATGATCACGTAGAGAATTGTGTTAATTGAAGATGGTTACCGTTAAAGGAATCTGATGAGCAGCTGAGCTTGTACAAGGAATTTAGAAATAAGATGGTGGTCTGAGATTATGGAAGTTGGAAGAAAATTCTTTGGTTAACTTGTGATGATATCCGAAGTTTTCAGCGATGGAAGATGGGAGATGGCTCACAGAGAGCCAAAAATTTGAAAAAGACGTGACCATGAGAAATGTAAGAAACAGAGGTGCGGCCATTTAAACAAACAGAATCATGCAGTATCAAGCACCGAGACAACGGTGTTTTGATTGTGTTTCCTTGTGTTTCCTTGTGCTTCCTTGTGCTGATTGTTGATAGTTGATACAGTACAATGCCCGCGCCACACCGGCCGGCCCTGGTCTGCTCAATGGACCTATTCACGGTAGATTCAGCGATATTTGGATAACGCAAGTTTTTTTTTTCCTGAAGTTTCAATCAATCGTACAGCTTGCTTGTATAAATTGATCTCTTGTTCCCCTTGTTCCCCCTTTTTTTTCTATCACCAATTCAAACCCATACTTAAAGAGCCATCAGTTCATAGAGTAACCACAGCTACAACTAACAAAAACCACAAACTTACAAAACACCAATTCCAGAAAAATGTCTATTGTTCAATCCACCCACCTTGCAGTCAGAGCCGTTGCTACATCCACTGGTTCATTAGCATTACCAGCTCTAGCATCAGCAGCAAGAAGATCATTTGCACACTCTGTCTCTCCAGTTTTATTTGAAAAAGAATCGAAGACCCAAGCTCCGCAACAAAACATCACCTCAAGTGGTACTTTCAACACTTTCAAGCAATACAGATTGAAGATTGTTCAACAAGATCCATTGACTTTACAAACTAGAAGACAATTCTTGCCACGTATTAACGGTGTTGAACAAGATGTCTCTGAATCTTTGAAGGAGAGTGAAGAGTTCAAGGCTAAGGCTTCCAAGTATTAGGTTTTGTTTCTTTTTTTGATTTCCATCCCATCATCATATCTTCTCATCATTTCATAGACAGTATCGGTTTACTCTTTTATCATTTACGCTTCGATTTATTCCATTTTGATTTGCAATTTCCACTTTTGTCACTTCTTCCATCTTTATCATCCATTCATTTGACTCAAGCTTTGTTTAGCTGGTTCTAGAGCTTGTTTCAAATTTGGTTTCTTTGCATATTCTTTTCAGTTCTTAATTACTCTTCATGTTTACGATACTGCTCAAAAACCAACGATTCTTCAAAACCAAAACACTTTTCCAATACTTGCACTGCAGTCTAACCAATACCTCATTGGTTATTCTCAAAAAACCCTCCAAATCATTCTCTCATTTCCAAGGTTCTTTCAAATTTTTTTACTGCTTTTCACACTTCCAATTCACAATTTCAAGTTTTCTTTCATTCTCTGCATATTCCAATTTTACTAAATCCATGAGTTTCAATTGCACACCACTGATCATCAATGCGTCTCTTTACTACCACTATATATTCAATGCACTTCAATATTTCAAATAAGATTCATCTTGTTCTGGTTACTTCCATTTTTTTTTTAGTCAGTCGGTCCAGTCAGCCAATTACAGTCAGTCAGTCAGCTCAGTTGTTTCAAAAAGTCGTATATGAAGAGTCATGGTTCTACTAGTCATATTAAAGAGTTACAAGCAATTTATATCTCATTGATTTATACATCCAACTTTTTAAAGCTTATCGTTTATATCATTTCTGTATTTTCTTAATTTTATTCTATGGGTCTCTAATTTTTTTTCTCAGTCATATCATCTATTTAGTCAAATCCTAAAGACACGGAAGTCGTAGGGTGTCAAAACTATATGAACTGCTTTGAAGTATCGCTTTGAAGTATCAATTCGTTCCACTTCTATATCTTCATGACAGCCTATGTTCATCATGACCGTAAGTTTCTCTCTTTGTAGGCAGTGTTAAAACTTTGTTCGTGTTGATAATTTGTTGGGAGGTTCAATAATTAGACCAATTAGTAAATTTCACCCCGTATACTTACTTATCTATTGGCTGGCCACATGGCCCACGGCTGTACCTACACCCCCATCAACCCGTATCAGTACACCACCATCAAATCCGTAACTTTTGAGGTAATCCCTTACGTAAGATCAACATGATCATGTTTTTTTCATATCAATTTCTGGTTGTAACGTAATTCGGGCAGCTGGATCGGATGATGGACGCAACAACGTTGATTTGAGACGTCATGTATTGCTACTACTAGATCAGCTACGTACGGTTGGTTCCCCATGTTTCAGATCGTGATGTTACGGTGGGAATTGTGGAACAGTTTGGGGGTAAAATCTGGGGAATGTGATGATCGAAGCTACAGCTAGGTAGCATACCGTCAAGTTGATACGTGATTTTAATCAAATCGACGCATAGACGCGTCGAAAATATTTTTTTTGTTGACAGCCTGAAAATTGCTAGCTACGTATCAGTAGCTTGATTTTTTTGAAAAAATTCCCTTAACATCTTAACGTTGGCTATCAACTTCTATTTTACATGCAGTACACTGTGGCAATAATATGCTCATTTGAGTCTTCTTGCAAATTACTAATTAATCTCGATTGTAAGCTCTGTTATACCGGAGGAGAACACCCTTGGTTTTATATATGAGATCCATCCATCTATTATGCGTTAAACACGTTAGTCTCACCGCCTCAGGATTGAAATCTAGAATTTGGTCTATTACCACCACCACAAGAAAATCATGTACTGTACTGCTTGATTGGTTAATCCTTAACGTTGATCCGACAACAGCTGATGATGAGGATGATGTAAGTTGTTTTGGCTAATTGACGAATACCTTGAGTCGAGAATGTACATACCACACCAAAGGTGATTTAGCCTGGCCGGTAGAGTAGAGCAGAGCTGTAACCCAAGGATCTGTAGTTGAAATGGGTATAAACTTTTGTTCGGTAGGCGGCAGAATGAGCTGGTTATACCGAATATTGGAAATTGAACATGGCTGGCGCTCTTGAAAACATGGGTTTCAACATCCATGTATGCACATGTTTCCTTGAGCTCTTTTTATATATTTATAGACATTCAAAGCTGAATTCTCTACAGTCTATATAAACTTCTCTCTTAGCGGATTGATAAGTAAAATAATTGGATATCGTTCCGCTAGCGCAATTAAAACAGGTGTATTTAAGGACCGGTGAGCAGCGCAAATTTCAAAACAGAACGTATATTGCTTGCATGGGCTTGCAACACAGAAAAAAGAATTTGGGTCAATTAAATTTTCACTTTTCACTTTTCTCAAGCTGATCGTTTGACATGAAAGTTAAATTTCAAAGACATGGTTATGGTTTATATAGTTTTCAACATAACATAAGTTACATAATGTTTTGATACATGTGGTACAGAATTAACGTTGTGGTGTGCATTTCATGAAGATGAAGTTTAAATTTGATAGAAGAGATCTCATTTATTGCCATCTCTCATGGCTTAAGTGTTTTTGGAGCTGTAAAATCTTCATTGATCTCGAAACGAAAGAGGACACGATGATATGCTGCTGGACACGTACGTTGACTGCTGTGATTCATGAATTTGGAATTATTAAACTGCCAGCACATCTCCAATATACGTTCAAGAACATTAAGGGTTGAAAAAATTATATTAGACCCGTTACAAGGGGCGTTTCGAACGTTTTGTTTCGACGAGGGGCAGTGTATAAATTTTTTCTTGTTTCCATGGGAGAATGAGATAGAGATAGATGAAAACATTTCTATCTCGTCTTCTCAGATTTGGAAAGGAATTGTTGTTAGGCGCTCACGTGGATTGATTACACGAAAAAACTTTTCAAAGTGAGAATTGAGGAGAAACGTCTATCAACATATTGTTGCCAAAGCCTGATAAAAGTGAACTATTCAGCCCTGTTTCGTTCGCCCAAGAATTAGTTGGACTTGGTGATGTGGTAACCAACAAGCTGTAAACAATTGATTAGCTTATATGATGAGCTTGTTGTTAGGTAGTTCAAACTTGATGAAATGCCTTGATTCCTTGATTTAGTAAAATCAAGTTACAAACCATGCAATCTAAAGTATGTATCATTCAACTAGTTTTGCAAGAAAGGAGTATGTGGTATTCAACGAGGTTTTAACTTTTGAAATCTGTGAACGAAGTCATGAAAATGATTCTGTTGTAAGCTTAAGTTGAACTTCAATTCCGTTAATTTTGTATTAGGTAAAGCTGTATATGGCTATATATAGCCAACTGAAATTTTTTGTCAATATGATGATTTGTTCAAATTGTATAGGAAGTTCATGAGGCGACTGACTGCAAACATGATTCATCATAATGGCATCAATGTCCAATTCTGCATCGCTGAGCATCAGATCGAAGTCACCCACTAAACCTATTTCCATATTCATATCCAGCGATGGATGGTTGACTAAATGTATCAACTGGTATACTGAATATACTAATCCAGGGTGTCATATGACAAGTAGATGATGATTTCCAGCTTCATTTGCAGACCATGTAGAGCTTATGATGACTTTTCGAGAGAGAGAAATGCATGAAGACAGCGCAAACTCAATTTTTAACACCGTCCAAGAACAACGAAAAATGAAAAATGTAGTCGCACCCATAATTACGCTCAATTGAGTTTGCAGTACAATTAGTACAGGCAGTGGCTGTTGGCATTGTTGATGATTGTTGAATCTATATGTGCAATATGTACATCTTGCAACAACCGATCTTCAATGGGCTCTTCTTTCTGCCAGGTAACTTCTCTACCACAACACAACACCAGGCACCGTGTGGTCCATGGCCTATGGCCACGGCCTTTGCCTTATGTCCAATTTTAACTCCAAAACTGTTCCGTCCTCCGGACCGTCCAAATGCAATTTATGTGCATCTCTTCGCCTGGTTTCAGCTGAAAATAGGTGCCTCTTAAAAGGCTCCAAAATCCCATATTTTCAAAAAAAAGATGGACAGCGGAGAATAGTTTGGTTCTCCCTCATACTACTGATAGCTGCATTACTGTTCCTCTTTTAAAATTAACCTCCACTTCAGGGTCCAGATACTTACAGATACATAAGCTTGACACTTGAATTCGACCAGACCAGACAATACAACATTATCAAATCACAATGTCATCTACCACTTGGTCACCTTTACCACGGTTGTTATGTGGTCGTGTCACCAAGCCATTTTTGCCATTGAACAATGCAGATATTGCAGAAAACAAAACATTATCTCCACATTTTAGAAACATCTATCCTGGTGACTTAGTTTATGTTTTCGAAACTACCGATCCTAACTCCAATAAGAAATGGGGTAGAGGTTATTTGATCTCTCAGCCAAGACCTGTTGATTTTTCCACCGCTACTGTTTTCGTTGATAAGTTACCGGAATCTAAGATTTCTGTTGCCATTGTTCCTTACAGTCATTTTACTCCATTGAGAGAAGTTGATATCACCGCTACTGATGAAGATGAGCAAGGTCAAGCTGGTACTACCACTAATGTTATTATGGATGAGAACTATGTTTACAGTCATGA
The DNA here is from genome assembly GCA_001599995.1 of Ambrosiozyma monospora. Classification (NCBI taxonomy): domain Eukaryota; kingdom Fungi; phylum Ascomycota; class Pichiomycetes; order Pichiales; family Pichiaceae; genus Ambrosiozyma; species Ambrosiozyma monospora. The sequence goes on from BCIP01000013.1 coordinate 57,186, forward strand.
TTTCTCTGATTCTATGTCTTTGTTATCCTTTGGTGATAAGAAAGAGAAAAGACCAGCTGCTCCAATTAATGATGTTGCTTTCTCTAACAACACTTTGCTTGAAGAGATGGAACAAGCTTTGAAGACTTTGTGTGTCCACTTGTTTACTTTGTACACCAAGGGTGAATTCCATTATTTCAAGAAGTTGGTTGAAGTTTTTTACAAATTGGAAGAGGTTAAGATTGCATTCAAGTACAATTTGCAAACCAAGAAGGAAGAAGTTTTGGCTAAGCGTAGAGCTGCCATGTTGTTAACCATGATTTCCAAGTTTGTTGCCATTGCCAACTTCAACGTTCAGAAGTCCAGATCTGTCGATGTTGCCGGTTACGAATGTATCTTGGCTAGAGATGAAAACAGTGGTGAATTGTTTGAAACCGTCAAGGACAACTGGATGGAAAAGCTGGAGAGTCCAGCTAAGTTGGCTCAAAGTCAATTGTTCTTTGCCTTGGCTCCAAACTATCCTGTTGCTAGAGACGACTTGCCAATGTTCCCACCAAAGAATGATCAATTTGTTCAATCTCCTCCTTGTCATGTCTTGGTTGATTTCAAAGGTGTTTTAGGCCGTTCCAAACTGACTCCTAAAGGTTATGCTGGTATGACTGCCTACATGTACTTGAAGAACTCCAAGAAGAGATTGACTGAAGCCTTTGCCGTTGATGTTAACTCCGATCATGATATCATTCAAGATCACTTGTCTGCTGCTATGTTCAAGAACATCCCAACCACCGAGATCGAATCTGGTAGAATCTTCCTTGTTTGTTTGTTGACTGAAACCGTTAGTGTTGATAACGGTATGTCTGTTCCAACCACTGGTATCCCATCATTGGACTATATCCGTAAAGGTGTTTGTGCTGGTGCTGTTGATATCTCCCGTATCTTCTCAAGAAGAAAAGACCATTTGAAAACTGGTGAACCTCATGAATTTGTTTTGAAATTATATGCCTCTTTCATGTCTAGTGACAATGACGAAATGCAAATTTATCCAGGTATGAACCCATTGCTTGCTATGTCCATGTCTATGGCCAATAATGGTTGGGGTGAGTTGATTGATAGAATCACTTCTGGTTCTAATAGAGGTGTTGCTGTCAACCCAAGAGCTGAACAGATGGTTGTCACTGTTAAAGAATTGAGTAATGGTAAGTTCAAGAAAGACAATGACGGTAATGGTACAATTGAATTGATCCATACCTTGGATTACAATCCAGTTGAATCTGATTACTGCAGAGTTTACTTGAGATGTATTAGAACTTTGGATTTGAAGATCAAAGGTGTCACTCCTGAATATGTTACTGTTGAATTGAGAACATCTTCCAAGGTTTTGAAGTTCTCTAAGGGTACCAATGAAATCCCAAAGAATACCTGGCAATTTGTCTCAACTACTCCTGATGAGTCCATTTCTGAGTTAATTCAAATTGTTGGTTTGAACCCTACTCCTACCAATGAAAATGATTACTTGTACTTTGATGTCTTTGTTAATGGCCGTTTCTTAGGTGAAGGTAGATATCCATTGAGAATGTACAATCAAATTGCTGATACTGGGTTGTTCTGTAAAAAGGTTAAGCAAATTGAATTGTTCTCCCAAAACTCCAGTGTTCCAGTTGGTCTGGTTGAAATTGATTTGCAATATGTTGGTAGAAATTACAACGTTGATACCTCCATTGAAATGATTTTGAATTGGAGAAATGTTTTCGAGAAGAACATCACCAATTCTGATAAGAATTTGTCTGCCACTTTGTCAAAGGTCAAGAGAGCTACATTGTCCACTGTTATCAAGTTCTTCCCTGAGTTAATGAATTCACTACTAGAAATCTATTCCTTTGCTTCTGAGAAACATCAAATTTTAAGTGTCTATGGTTCCACTATTGAAACTAAGTTCCAAGCTTTAGTCACTGGTGCTTTTGAATGTATTGTTCACATTTTGGATATGACCATTGCTAGACAAGACTCTTATGTCTTCTTGTTTGACAACTTCATGGCTAACCACATCTCTGCTCCTAAGGTTGGTGAGTTCTTATTGAATGACATGAGTATGGCTTTTAAGTCAGTTGCTAATGTTTGGAATTCCACAGGAAGAGCTCTTTGTCGTGTCTCTGTCTTATTGTTGAGATTGGCCTTGTCTAATGTCTCCGATTTCAAAACTTATGCCGTTGCCACTACTGATTTCGCCAACTCCATCACAACTTTCTTGGCTTGTTCAAAGGATATTTTGGTTCCGGATCAATTGGCATTAATCTCTAACTTTGAATTGCTTGGTGAAGATTTGCAAACTCTTCACGATGATGTCCAGTTGGTTAGATTCATCGGTAACTGGTGTGATGCCTTAGGTCTTAGAGGTTTAGGTGCTTTGGATCAAGTTTCTACTAATGCTCTAGTTAACAAGAAGAAGAACAGAGAACATCAGTTGATTATCGCTAAGATGTTCTTCGTGAACAGATCCATTTCTGGTTTCATGGTAATGACCGCTTCTATGGAGTGTCGTGACTTGTTGTTGACCAATGCTTACAAGTGTGCCTTAGAAATTCTGGAACATGAGACTATTGATATCGATGCTGCTAGAATGGCTCTTGGTGTTATTTCTGCTACTTTGAGAGTCAGTTTCGGTAAAGATAAAATCATTCAAGATAATGAGAAGAAATCATTGCAACTTCTTCAAACTCAAATTTGTCATGTCTTGTGTAAGATCTTCAACCGTTACTATGATTATTGCCATGCACAAAACTTGATTGTTCCGAAGAGAACTTATACCCAATTGTTCCCACCAGTTTATCCTTTCCCAGTTAATACCATTGACTCCAATGTTCCTGATGAAGCTTTCTGTGAAGTTTTAATTGAATTTACTGTCGTTATTACTTGGTTGTGTATTATCACCTTGGATTGTGAGGAAGATGTTGTCCACATGATCAAAAATGGTATTGATGATATTGGTATGTACCATGGTTTGCGTCCATATGTTGGTGGTTTCATGGAGTACGTTACTGATGCAAGAAAGCCTGTTAACAACCATCTTGCTTTGAAGAGAATGACCCAACCTGACTATTACCCTGGTACAAAGTGGATTTCCTTGAAAGCTTTTGCTAATGAAGCTTGTCAACATTATTTGGCCGAAGCAGCAGCATTTGTTGCACTTCCTCCTCTTGATCATCCTGAACTTTTCAACAAGGAAATGCAAGATTTCTGGATTGAATACTTTTCTACCAATTTACGTTGTGCTACTTCTAAGGTTGCTTCTATTGAACATTTGTGTATCTTGACCAAGAAGGCTGTTCATAACATCACTGGTGATATCAGAACCAGAGTTGCTGAAGCCATTGAACGTTCATGGGAAAGATTCCCTAGACCTGCTACTGCTGAAGAAATTCAAAGATTTGGAATCACTGCTTTCGATGGTTACCAAGGTATGTTGATTACAGATGATAACGTTAATGCACTTACTGAATTGATGTTATTTGCTTTGCAAAGAAATGATAAGTGTCTTGAAGTTGGTATTCGTATGTGTTATGATGTTATGTGTGCTTATTGGATTCACCAGCAAGATCTTTATGAGTTGGAGAGAGAAACCATTAGTGCTTTGTATGACTGTTTCTTGAACCCTGAGAGATATACACCTGAGCCACCTGAAGTCAGAAATTTCTTGGGTGCCATGCAAAAACGTTCAAAGATTGATGTTGAAGATGAAGCTTACCATCCAGCAGTTAGATTTATTACCACTTGTGGTGAATTCATGAGTGAAGCTATTCAATTGAAGGCCATTCCAGTTGGTCCAGAATTCGATGATTTCAGAACCTTTGTCAAGTTGAGAATTTCAAGTTACTTAATGAACGTTGATAAGCCTGAGTTGTTACAATCTTTGATCCATAACATGTATGAACATTACTTGTCCAAGAATGATTTTGTTCAAGCTGCTCTGTCATTACAATTGTTGGCTGACACCTATAACTGGGATCCAGTTGCTTATTTGCCTCCTTGTGAAACTCCACAGTTCCCTGCTCAATCCGAATTCAAGAGAAAAGAAGCTTTATACACAATGATGGCTAAGAAGTTTGTCAAGGGTAACAGATTGGAACAAGCTGTTGAATGTTATGATGAATTGTTGGATGCCTACAAGACCCAAAATTTTGACTTGGTTGGTCTTTCATTCTGTCATGGTGAGCTTTGTAAAGTGTTCAAGTCATTGGAGAATGTCGGTAGATTGGAGCCTTCCTATTTCATGGTTCATTGTATTGGTTATGGTTTCCCAAGTGAAAACAGAGGTAAGGTTTACATTTTTGAAGGTGAAGCGTTTGAACATATCACTTCAATTCATCATAGAATGGTTAGAATGTATCCTGGTGCTAAGATTATCAAGACTGAAGATGAGGCTAAGAGATTGGCTGCTAAGACTCCTATTGGTAAGCATTTGTTCATCAAGACTGTTCTTCCTTACAGAAACAAGGCTGAATCCAAGCAACTTTCATTCATGACTCAACAATATTTGGAGAGAAAGGATTTGAATACATTTGTTTCTACCAGAAGATTGCCAGGTTCAAGTAACGTCACCAACTTGTGGACTGAAGAGACCACATATGAGACCGAGTTAACATTCCCAGCTTTGATGAACAGATCTGAAGTTAAGCAAACCAGTGTTGTGAAGTTGTCTCCAATTAAGAATGCCGTTAAATCATTGCTTGAAAAGAATGGTGAGTTGTCTACTTTGGAGTTCTGGATCAAGCGTAGTTTGAAGGAAGGTATTGATCCAAAGACCATTGCCAATGCTACTCATTTCAACAACTTGTCCAGAATCTTGGCTGGTACCGTTGACTCTCCAGTCAATGGTGGTGTTGGTCAATACCGTGTGTTTTTGAACGGTGTCATTTCCGATGATCCTGAATATGATAACGATGTCATGTACTTGAAGAACTGTTTTGACAACTTGATTARACTGTTGAACAATTTATTGAAATTGCATGAAGCTTTAGTTCCAGCCAACTTGAAACCACAACATGAGGTCATGGTTGAATTATTCCAAAAGAACTTTAAGGCCGAGATTGAAGACTTGAAATTGGATACCAAGTCGGTTTTGAAGTTAGATGAGATGGTTCAAGCTTTGATTTCAGCAAACATTAGAAACCACCGTAATCAACACCGTATGTTGGGTTCCAATTATGCTAGTAGTTCCACCGATATGCAATCCAGTAGTGCTTTGTCCAATCCAAATTCAAGTACCGCTAATTTCTTGGCTAACAGAGATGATGATACTTCTTCGTTGATGGGTTCTAATACAAGTGGATCCATTCATAACTCTATCCATTCTGCTAGTTCTGGATCTAAGATGTCTAGTGCTTTATCTTCTTTCAGTGGTAGACCTGGTTCAACTGCTGGTTGGAGTGCCACTGGTTCTCAATATGGTGGTAAGAGAACAGTCTTGAATTACAAATAGTCTTTTCATAATCTTCTATATCTACTTTCATTTGAATTTCACGTACTGTATTGTGATCTGATCCATCACTTTTTGTTGTATAATTGTTTCTGCAGTTTGAATTTGTATGCAGTCTTGTGTTTTATATGTAAGTTCTTCAATTGTTAACAGTCTTTAGTTTCATTAATTGAATATCCACAATTCAATAGTTTTAAAAGAAATTCCACGTATTTCGTTCAATTGCCGGGATCGACATGTGATCTTAACTTAACTGTTGTGTATATAATTATGTGTAGATGAGATATACATGAACCATAGATGTACGTTGAATGAAGGCTGAAATAATTGCATGCATGAAGTTAACAAAAGTTAAAAATTGAATCATTCTATTCGATGAGCATTGTACATTCATATAGATTCAATCAAGAATCAACGTTGTATTGGTAGAATTACATGTGTTTGGAATTGTCATTTGTTGAAATGAGGTGATATATTGTATCTATATATTGTTGTACATACAACTTACAAGTCATGCATGTAACAATTGATGATGACAAATTTGACAAAATGAAAGAGAGCCGCGAGCTCTTTCCTTTTGTAGACATGTGCACATGGTGAGTATATGCATGTGATCTCGGGGAGGATATATATAAAAGATTTTGGGCCCCATCAGTAACAAAACTGCATATAAGCCGGTTATATAGCCAATGCTTTGCGACTTATATAGATTGCACGGTTGACTATATATAATTAGACGTTACTGGCCGCTATATAAATGCCTGAAACCCCCAAATCGGGTAAAATTTTCAATGTTAGGATTAGTAGAGCATCAAAAAGGGTAGATTGATCGCTGAATTACATGGGGATTTTATATATATTCTACTTGAGACACATCTATGGCAATAGTTTGATGGATAGGAGACCCACAAAGATAATTTCCACTTGCAAATTTTATCATATGATTTCTTCGGCAGGATTTGACTGGCTATATGTACCGAGTTACTGAAAGTCTTCTCCCGGACGCGTACAAGACCAGCTACACAATTTGGCTGAACCTCAGCAAAACACAACGATATCTGTGTGGTATGGAAGGAATATGTTACCTGTCAGATTCTTTATATCATGACGTCTTCGATTCATTCTTGCAAAGTAGGTAGAAGAAGTAGACTAATATCCACCAGCAGCATTAGGCGTCAAACGCAGGTTCCAATTTTTCCATCCGGTGCGAGATAAGTCGAATTCAGTGCGATGCTAATACTTTCTTCAATCAACCGCAAAGTGGCCCATAAATGAGATGCCAATGACCATTCACTTGTAAGTACCTATACACAATATCAACTAAGACATCTGGATTCATTATAATGCAACCAGTCGCCACCATCAGACATACCAGTTGTATCAGTTCCACGTCTTTCCACACTCATCTCTCCAAAACCCTGCCAGAATGACCCATGTGTGCCGATTTCGTGTCTGTTTCTTCAGGCCGTTTTATATAAGGTGTCTCCGTTTCCTGTTTTTCCCATCATGTGCTTCTGAAAGATATTAAGAATACGACTTTTTCCCTTCTGTTTTGCCATTTTTTACCTACAACTGACCTGATCATACATCACTGACAACTACTTTCAATCATTTACATTGGATTTTCATCATGTTGTCATCATCTTGGTCACCTTTGCCACGTTTACTATGTGGACGTGTTGTCAAACCATTTTTGCCATTAGACAACCCAGACATTGCATCCAACAAAACATTATCTCCTCATTTTAGAAACATCTATCCTGGTGATTTAGTTTATGTTTTTGAAACTTCTGAATCTGCTCCTGGCAAGAAGTGGGGTAGAGGTTACTTGGTTGCCCAACCAAGACCTGCTGATTTCTCTACTGCCACTGTCTTTGTTGATAAGTTACCTGAGTCTAAGATTGCCGTTGCCATTGTTCCTTACAACTATTTCATCCCATTAAGAGAAGTTGATATGTTATCCACTGATGATGATGAACATACTGCTCGTACCAATGTTATCTTAGATGACAATTATGCTTACAATAATGAATTTTCTGACTCTATGTCTTTGTTATCATTTGGTGAGAAGAAAGAGAAAAGACCAGCTGCTCCAGTCAACGATGTTGCCTTATCCAACAACACTTTGCTTGAAGAGATGGAACAGGCTTTGAAGTCTTTGTGTGTCCATTTGTTTACCTTGTACACCAAGGGTGAGTTCCATTATTTTAAGAAATTGGTTGAAGTTTTCCGTGACTTGGAAGAGACAAAGATGAACTTCAAGTACAATTTGCAAACCAGAGAAGAAGCTAAAGTTGCCAAACGTAGAGCTGCTCTATTGTTGACCATGATTTCCAAGTTTGTTGCTGAAGCCAACGTCAGCATTCAAAAGTCCAGATCTATTGATATTGCCGGTTACGAATGTATCTTAGCCAGAGATGAAGACAGTGGTGAATTGTTCGAGACCGTCAAAGAGAACTGGATGGACAAGATGGATAACCCAGCTAAGCTAGCTCAAAGTCAATTGTTCTTTGCCTTGGCTCCAAACTACCCTGTTGTTAAAGAGGATTTGCCGATGTTCCCAACCAAGTCCTCTCAATTTGTTCAATCTCCTCCTTGTCATATCTTGATTGATTTCAAAGCTATACTGGGTCGTTCTAAGCTTACTCCAAAGGGTTATGCCGGTATGACTGCCTATATGTACTTGAAGAACTCCAAGAAAAGATTAACTGAAGCCTTTGCCGTCAATGTCAACGCAGACCATGATATCATCCAAGACCATTTATCTGCTGCTATGTTCAAGAACATTCCAACTAGTGAAATTGACTCTGGTAGAATTTACCTTGTCTGTTTGTTGACTGAAACTATCAGTGTTGACAACAGTATGACTGCCTCTAATACAGGCATTCCATCCTTGGACTACATTCGTAAAGGTGTCTGTGCTGGTGCAGTTGACATCTCCCGTGTTTTCTCAAGAAGAAAAGATCATTTGAAGACCGGTGAAGCTCATGAATTTTCGTTGAAGCTGTACGCTTCTTACATGTCCAACGACTCTGAAGAAATGCACATTTATCCAGGTATGAACCCATTGCTTGCTATGTCCATGTCTATGGCTAACAACGGTTGGGGTGAGTTGGTTGATAGAATTACTTCTGGTTCCAATAGAGGTGTTGCTGTTAACCCAAGAGCTGAGCAGATGATTGTTTCTGTTAAAGAGTTAAGCAATGGTAAGTTCAAAGAAGATGATGATAGTGGTAACGGTGCCATTGATATGATTAGAACATTGGATTACAACCCAGTTGAATCAGATTACTGCAGAGTGTATTTGAGATGTATCAGAACTTTGGATTTGAAGATCAAAGGTGTCACTCCTGAGTATGTTACTGTTGAATTGAGAACATCTTCCAAGGTTTTGAAGTTTTCTAAAGGTACCAATGAAACTCCAAAGAGTACATGGCAGTTCTTGTCCACCACTCCTGAGGAACATATTTCTGAATTAATTCAAATTGTTGGTTTGAGCTCCACTCCTACTAATGAAAACGATTACTTGTACTTTGACGTCTTTGTTAATGGCCGTTTCTTGGGTGAAGGTAGATACCCATTGAGAATGTACAACCAAATTGCCGATACCGGTTTGTTCTGCAAGAAAGTCAAACAGATTGAATTGTTTACTCAAAACTCAAGTGTTCCAGTTGGTCTAGTTGAAATCGATTTGCAATACGTTGGTAAGAACTATAACGTTGATAATGCTGTTGAGATGGTTTTGAATTGGAGAAGCATCTTTGAGAAGAATATTGCCAACTCTGATAAGAATTTGTCTGCCACTTTGACCAAGGTTAAGAGAGCTACATTGGCTACCGTTATCAAGTTTTTTCCTGAATTATTGACTTCACTTTTGGAAATCTACTCCTTCGCCTCTGAGAAACATCAAATTTTGAGTGTCTATGGCTCCACTATTGAAACCAAGTTCCAAGCTTTGGTTACAGGTGCTTTTGAATGTATTGTTCACATTTTAGATATGGCCATTGCTAGACAGGACTCCTATGTTTATTTGTTTGACAATTTCTTGGCTAAGAATCTATCACCTCCCAAGGTTGGTGAGTTTTTGTTGAATGACATGAGTTTTGCTTTTAAGTCAGTTGATAAAATTTGGAACTCCACTGGAAGAGCTCTTTGTCGTGTCTCTGTCTTATTGTTGAGATTGGCCCTATCTAACGTTTCTGATTTCAAAACCTATGCCGTTGCAACTACTGATTTTGCCAATTCCATCACCACCTTCTTAGCTTGTTCCAAAGATATTTTGGTTCCTGATCAATTGTCATTAATTGGTAACTTAGAATTGCTTTTGGAAGATTTGCAAACTCTTCACGATGATGTGCAGTTGGTTAGATTTCTCACTAGCTGGTGTGATGCCTTGGGTCTTAGAGGTTTAGGTGCTTTGGATCAAGTGTCTACCAATGCTTTAGTTACCAAAAAGAAGAGCAGAGAACATCAATTGATTATTGCTAAGATGTTGTTCATCAATAGAACTGTTTTAGGTTTCTTGGTCACTACTTCTAATACCGAGGCTCGGGACTTGCTATTCACTAATGCTTACAAATGTGTGTTTGAGGTTTTGGAGAACAAAGTTATTGATATTGATGCTTCTAGAGTTGCTCTTGGTGTTGTCCTCTCCACTTTGAACGTCAGTTTTGGTAAAGATAAAATTATTCATGATAACGAAATGAAATCATTGCAGCTTCTTCAAACTCAAGTGATGAATCTTTTATGTAAAATTTTCAACCGTTACTATGAATATTGTCATTCTGAAAAATTAGCTGAGCCAAAGCGGGTTTACACCCAATTGTTCCCCTCTGTCTATCCATTCCCAGTTCATACTATCGATTCCAATGTTCCAGATGAAGCTTTCTGTGAAATCTTGATTGAGTTTACTGTTGTTGTTTCTTGGACTTGTATCATTACTTTAGACTGTCAAGCTGAATGTACCAATATGGTTCTCAATGGAATTGATGATATCGGTTTATATCATGGTTTACGTCCTTACGTTGGTGGTTTCATGGAATACGTTACTGATCCAAACAAGCCTGTTAACAATCACCGTGCTCTGAAGAGAATGACTCATCCTGATTACTATCCTGGTTCCAAATGGATCTCATTGAAGGCTTTTGCCAATGAAGCTGGTCAGCATTATTTGGCTGAAGCTGCATTGTTTGTTCAAATTCCACCTCTTGATAAGCCAGAACTTTTCACYAAAGARTTRCAAGACTTCTGGATTGAATTCTTTTCYACCAATTTACGTTGTGCCACTTCTAAGGTTGCTTCTATTGAACATTTGTGTATTTTAACCAAGAGAGCTTGTTACAATATCACTGGTGACATCAGAACCAGAGTTGCTGAAGCTGTTGAACGTACTTGGTTGAGATTTGCCAGAAAGTCTACTACTGAAGAAAAGAAAAGATTTGGTATTGATGAGTTTGATGGATATCAAAGTAAGTTAATCACTGATGAAAATGTTGACTTCTTTGCTGAACTTTTGTTATTTGCTTTACAAAGAAATTCTAAGTGTCTTCACGTTGGTATGGAACTTTGTTACAATATTATCTGTGCCAGCTGGATCCATGAACAAGACTTGTATGAATTGGAAAGAGAAGGTATCAGTGCTTTGTACAATGTTTTCTTGAGTCCTGATAGATACACTCCAGAGCCAGCAGATGTTAGAAATGTTTTGTCTACCATTCAAAAACGTTCTGTCATTGATGTTGAAGATGAAGCTTACCATCCAGCAATGAAGTTTATTAATATCTTAGGTGACTTTATGAGAGAGGCCATTCAATTGAAGGCTATTCCAGCCGGTCCAGAATTTGATGATTTCAGAACATTCATTAAGTTGAGAATTTCCAGTTATTTAATGAATGTTGATAAGCCTGAGTTGTTGCAATCTTTGATTAACAATATGTTTGATCTTTACTTGTCCAAGAATGACTATGCTCAAGCTGCTTTGTCATTACAATTGTTGGCTGATACTTACAATTGGGATCCAGTTGCTTATTTACCGGCTTGTGAATCTCCTACATTCCCAGCCCAATCTGAATTCAAGAGAAAAGAAGCATTGTACACATTGATGGCTCGTAAGTTTGTCAAAGGTAATAGATTGGAACAAGCTGTTGAGTGCTATGATGAGTTACTGAAAGCTTACAAGGATTATAACTTTGATCTAAGTGGGTTGTCTTTCTGCCATGGTGAGCTTTGTAAGGTATTCAAGTCTTTGGAGACAGTCGGTAGAATTGATCCTTCCTACTTCATGGTGCATTGTATCGGTTATGGTTTCCCAAGTGAAACCAGAGGCAAAGTTTACATTTTTGAAGGTGAAGCGTTTGAACATATCACTTCAATTCATCATAGAATGGTTAGAATGTATCCTGGTGCTAAGATTATCAAGACTGAAGATGAGGCTAAGAGATTGGCTGCTAAGACTCCTATTGGTAAGCATTTGTTCATCAAGACTGTTCTTCCTTACAGAAACAAGGCTGAATCCAAGCAACTTTCATTCATGACTCAACAATATTTGGAGAGAAAGGATTTGAATACATTTGTTTCTACCAGAAGATTGCCAGGTTCAAGTAACGTCACCAACTTGTGGACTGAAGAGACCACATATGAGACCGAGTTAACATTCCCAGCTTTGATGAACAGATCTGAAGTTAAGCAAACCAGTGTTGTGAAGTTGTCTCCAATTAAGAATGCCGTTAAATCATTGCTTGAAAAGAATGGTGAGTTGTCTACTTTGGAGTTCTGGATCAAGCGTAGTTTGAAGGAAGGTATTGATCCAAAGACCATTGCCAATGCTACTCATTTCAACAACTTGTCCAGAATCTTGGCTGGTACCGTTGACTCTCCAGTCAATGGTGGTGTTGGTCAATACCGTGTGTTTTTGAACGGTGTCATTTCCGATGATCCTGAATATGATAACGATGTCATGTACTTGAAGAACTGTTTTGACAACTTGATTARACTGTTGAACAATTTATTGAAATTGCATGAAGCTTTAGTTCCAGCCAACTTGAAACCACAACATGAGGTCATGGTTGAATTATTCCAAAAGAACTTTAAGGCCGAGATTGAGGAATTGAAATTGGATACCAAGTCGGTTTTGAAATTAGATGAGATGGTTCAAGCTTTGATTTCCGCTAACATCAGAAACCACCGTCGTCAAAGACGTATGTTGGGTTCCAGCTATGCTGAAAGTTCGGATATGCAATCCAGTAGTGCCTTTTCTCATCCTGGTTCAAGTACAGGTAACTTCATGGCTAGGGGAGATGATGATAACAGTTCTGTTAGTGGTTCTGCTCATAGTGGATCCATTCATAATTCCATCCATTCTGCAAGTTCTGGATCCAAGTTGTCTAGTTCAGTTTCTTCATTCAGTGGAAGACCTGGTTCAATTGCTGGTTGGAGTGCCAATGGTTCCCAATATGGTGGTAAGAGAACTGTCTTGAATTACAAATATGCTTGAATTTTTAGGTACCAGCCTAATTTTTCTTTTTCCTTTTATTTTTGTTATAGTTGATTTCTTACCTTTAATTTATAGTCTTTACAACTTAGTTCAAGCCAAAACTGTACTATTAGACATTTCGAATTTGCTGGTTTGTGTTCTATTTGAGTGACCCTGAAAGGTATATGATTTCACGTGCTGTAAGATGACGATTCTCATTGTATATTTCATTCTTATATATTAAGACCATATATCTAGATAAAAGAAAACATAAAAAAGAACACAATGAAACCGGATATAGGAGTAAATAAAACCATGAAAATAAAACCAAAAATTAGAAAAAAAAACTATTTAGAAAAGCAAAGCTTGTTTGAGTAGCTAGTGAAATGGGTACCAGCCCATGTGACTTGAATTTGAATACTGCATGTGGAAACCTGTCAGTAAGTATCGATATTGATGACTTTTGCTTTCCACTGAAGACGACAAATAATTGAAAAAATGCAGAGTTGTTTATCCATATCATAACGCTTGAAAATCTTCAACAAAAAATCTTATTCCAGTGACTAGAAAATGAGCTAATATCCACATGATGATATGCAAAAGGTTAGGCACCTCAGCCAAAGATTGACTGTTTGATACGCCATAGAATGTTGTACAGCACAGCATGACCAAAACACAACTTTTGTAAAAACGAGCTTTCTCGAAAGAGATTCTCCATCCAAAAAGTGGTGAGTCTGAAGTTTCTTGATACCCAATAAATTGACTTAATGTCAACATCAGCATGTTAACAATCGACACACATATTATAAGCTTCAATTCTTTGTTAAATGGATCAGCTATTACAGTCGATGGAATCCACCACATGTCCGATGGACCCTCATTTAATATGTAGAACTTGTTGAATTGCATCATATTGTTGAGAGTTTATCAAGTTAAGGATTATGGAACCAAATGTTTAGAACTGTGTAGTGGGTTTTGTTTATGATGTCGTATGCTTTCTGCTGGAATGTGTGGGTGCACTGTGGGTGATATGTGTGTGTTTGTGTCTGTATCAACGTTCGTATGTACCGAAAGCCCTTGCCTTGGTGAACAACAGGTGTGGATATTGTTATACGACGTAACAATAGATGATGATAATGGTATGTTGTCTAAGATGGGGTGTTCACTTTCGAGATGAAAGGAGGTAGGACTGTGTTGTGTTGATCATGTGCAATTTGATAATTGATCTACTCGAGCTTTCTTTTAACTTCTTAGTAAGTTGAGGGCCGAGTTTAAAAAACCAAGGCAGCAGAAACAGACAAAACTTCGTTCCACTACACTATACGTTGCAGACATTCGAAATCAGATATGATAAACGTGAAGGAATATATTAGCAAAGGAAAGCCATACAAAAAAAAATACGGCGATTATAAAACAAAATGCAAATACAATTAAGGTGGTATCAGTTTGTCTCAATGAACCATCATAACTTCAGTGTCAGTATAGGTATACTACAGCCATTTATTGGCCATATACCTAAATAGTTGTCAGGTGTAGACTATTCATAAAAGTATAGTGCATTGAATGCCTCTAAAACTCTTCTTAAACCAAAAGCAAAAGCATGACCAAATATCCAGGTAGACAAATTCAGCAAAAAAGGCAGTTCAGCCATGGACTTACTGTTCAATGACCAAATCAACATGGATCCACTCAAAATGCTAAGTATTCCACATCGATAAAGCCTAGCTTTTTGAAAAGACAACCGCCATCCAAAAACTGGTCTTGAAGAAGTTTCCAAATAAATAATCATCCTGTTTAGTAGCAATGCTGATAAATTGAATGTAAAAATGATGAGAATTGATTTGAATTCCTTTTTGATGGGATTTACAGCTGGTATTGGAACCAATATCATATCTTGCGCTCCGTCATGGAGATGGTATCTTGTGTTCAGTTGAGGCATCCTCAGTAAACAGTAAGATATTGAACCCTCTGTTCGATTGGGTTTGGTGAACTTCAAAGTAGCTTTAGATCAGAAGATAGACAAGTGTCTTCACATGCAATATGTGACATGTGTTTGTGGCTGCAGCGGTAGTGGTAGTAGTGATAGTGTATTGAAGACAGCAATGGTAATGGTAATCGTGAATGTCCTTGAAAAACTGTTGTTGATATCCATCAGACGACAAACTGTTTGCCTAATAATGTGTGTGTGGTCACAAGATTGATTGCTGTATGTATGTGATAAGTTATCTCTTGATTAATTCATTGATGGGGCTGAATTCTAATTGAACATAAGTTCAGTTTCGTATAGATGGAGCAAAAAGTTCTACCTGGTCGTACAAACTGTTTCAACATTCACCCCAATAGCTCGCCCCAGATGTTGATAGATACTAGTTCCGTCGGAAAGACACACACCGACAGCCTCCGACGCCGTGAAATAGTAGGTCTGAGATTGCCCAGCCACAGGAATTGGAACATAACTCGCACCTGTTAGGGAGTCACTTGATTGACCAATCATTCAACAGTAATGATGCCGCACAATAATTATTGTGCGGCTTTTTAGCCCTTCTGGTGCTGGGCTAAACTTCAAGTTGTATCGAAGACTTCGTGGCCAAGCTGGTTAAGGCGTGCGACTGTTAATCGCAAGATCGTGAGTTCAATCCTCACCGAGGTCGCTTTCTTTTTTTAATTCATGTACGCCTTTATTGTTATTTTGTAGGAAATATTACACTTTCAGTTGATTAGTTGTCATGTTTAAGTCATGTTGAGCATTGAATTTCAGCTTTCCATATTAGCACTCTAAATTGCTATATATTTCTGGATGGGGCCATGGCCATTATTTTTTTTCTTTTTTTTTTGCATGTAAATGTAGCGCTAGAGTTATAGAACATGCATTTAAATTATTTGTTCTTTGAATATAGTTAATCGCATGTATAAAATAAATTTCTAACTAAACGGATCTATTATATACATAATTTTTTTTAATTTGAAAATGTTATATAATTTGTGAAAGAAATTCTATAGAATTTAATTAAATTGAATCATTTTTTTAACCTATAAAATTACAATATTAATTTATTTATTACATTAAATAAAAAATCTATGGAGCTATAAAATATTAAAAAATAATGAATATACATAAATGATGAATGATATATCACTAAAATATTTATTTGAACTTTTTAATAAATTCATATACAATCTTTTCAACTGCTATAAATTTATAGTTATAATAATTAAACTCAAATTTTGAAATGAAAAAAAAAACGAATTTCTATATCGATTTAATTTTTATAATTGATTATTCCATGCTTTGAGTAAAACAAAATTCTGTAAAAAAATCCACTCGGTATATATTTTCCCAATTTTTTTTTATATCGGCCATGCCTGGTTTTGATTTCTATATATATATATATATATGCATACTCAAATACTCAATCGCTGAAGCTATATCCTATACGGCCGGTATATATATTCCGGGGCTGGCTGTATATATATGTGCATGTTTGATTTTTTTTCCTAAATTTAATAAATTGTAACAAGTACTTCACGGCCCTCCGAAGCTTCGCTTCTTCGGTAGACCTCTCGCTGCGGTTGATAGTCCTACGCTCGAAAGAACTTGCTCCTTGCGGAGGGCAGCTCGCTAATCGCTCGTTATTAAAATGGATGAAAGGGGTAAATTAATATGCTAATTTAAAAGAAGTAGATGTATAAAAATTATAATAAGTAGTGAAAGCAGGAATAGAGAATTAAGAAATTAAAGCTTTTGAAGGAGAGAAAACAAAGGAAACAGTATCACGAAGCAATCAAAGACCAAACACATAAGCTTCATCGTCAACGTCATCGTCATCGGCAACCTGTTCAACCTGAGCAAAGTCGTCAGTAAGATCGTCAACCACCTCAGGGAAAACCATATTCTTGACCTTATAAACATCATCTGGTGTCAACAGAAAAACATTGTCCGAATTAGTAGCCCTTGAAAGAGCAACATATGAAAGGTCGTGAACAAAGACATCAGACATAAGGTCGACACCAACCTTCGCCAAAGATTGACCCTGAGATTTATGAACTGTCACGAACAGGAAACTGCTTCCGTTTGAAAACAAAACCACCATCAGTACTTTGCAGAGTTATTTTAGGAATAACTGTTTGCTCTTGGTCGTGGTCACCACCCATGATCAAGGCTTGGATCTTAGAAGGAGTTAATCGAGTAACTTTCAATCTGGTTCCGTTACAAAGGCCTTGCTCGGTGTTCAAGTTTCTTAGCAACATGATGATACAATTGACTTTCAGTGACAGTGAACCCTGAGGTGAACCATTTGCGTTAAATGAGTTCAAAGTCTCTTGAGCAAAATGGGGAAATTCAACGTTGTCATTGAAGAATGTATCATGAGCCCTGAAAACTACCTCATCGGGATCCAACTTTTCAAAGATCTTAGCATTAATGATGTTGACAGCACGATTTGTGAAAGTGATAATGGCCGAGCCTGGTTGTGGATTTTGGATGTCCTCATCATAGAAAATCTTTTCAATCAAATCATCGTAATACTAGAAGTATTGTTGCCATTGGAATGTGTTTGCTTACGAAGTTACAAGAGAACTCTGGTTACTGTGGACTGCAGCTATGGTAATCTGATCTAGGTTTGTTCCCTCTATGGTTACTAATGAGAGTCATTGCCTTATGGTTCAAGTACTGTTAACATAGGATATCGTTCTGATAGTAGATATCGGTGATGCGCACACTGATATTGGTTAATGGAACCTTTCCCTGTTGTCTTAGGCTTATGACACATCCAAGTATGGATTGATCTTGTTATGAATTACCGTGTAGAGTAAAACCGAACTTCCCGAGTTCGTGATGCCGTGYATGYTTAATATAGMTACGTTGGATTATGGTGGTCTCACATGCTTAGGTTGTCTGTGAATTTAGTCAGTGGTGAGTCTAATCGTGTATTATTTAAGTACGTCTTTTTCCTTCTCATGTATAGCTCTGGAGTTGATCAGAGATCAACCTAAGGGGAAGAGTGAACTTCAATATGAGTCCTATAACTAAGGACATCGGTCCCAAGGCCGTCTTCTGCTCTTCGTTTTTTCCTTTCGCATACCTTTTAAAGTAGAAGTAGTTCAACATTACAACAGTACAACAAATAACAGCTAACAGCATGGATCGATGTTAAACAACACAACATATATTTTCGGTTCTCCGGTTGTCTCAACCTCAGTCCTAAATCATAACAAAAACAAACGAGGAGTTGGAAGAGCGGCTGGATCAAAATCCATAACCATGCTGACAATGGTATCATAAGCACGAAGTTGTTCAGGATTGAAAATATTGCGATCGACAGGAGCCGGAGTATCAGGGAGTGAATAGAAAAACTCAGCACGCACACCAGTAAAATTTTCATGATTAGCTCTAGCAGGCCAGTCTATAGTAGAAACAGGAAGATTGTACATAACATTTGATTTTCCAATTCTTTCTAGCTGATCGTTGATCTTAAAGTAAAGAAACTGAAGACGATCGTCATCGGTTGGATTTTGCACCTGGTAAACACGCTGCAATTCACGACCTAGATCATCTAAAACATCACCTTGGAATTGCTCAAAAACAACCTCCGGTTCAGACAACTCAGGAAGAACACAAACAAACAGGTAACGAAGCTGTTTGGAAGATAAGAAATCAAGGGCTTCTCTAAACATCTCAACGTAACCGGTTTCACGATCCAATAAACCACGTGCAACACAGGCCTCACGAAAGGTTGGGAAAGCCAAGTCATCATTAAGACCTGGAACTATGCGTAAATCCTCAAAACTGGCGGCACCTTCAACGACATTTAAAAGAATTCTCAAGTAGAAACGTTCACCACTTCCAGGGTAAACAAAAACCAACCTACCAAACTGACGAGCGTTTCTTTGACGGACACGCCACTGTTTGAGAGTTCTATCCCAGGTGTAGTGTTCAGGAAAATGTTCATAGGTGTATCTAGTGGCTGGAGGAGGAAGTGGTGGTAAGATAGCATCTGGATTTTCTAATTGAGCACGGTCTCGAGCGTCGCGTGCAGCTTGTTCAGTACGATTCAGTTCAGCATTGAAATCAAAGTAACCTTGAAGAGGAGTTAGGGGAGGTGTAGCTGTTATATAATTGGGATTGAAGAAGACCATCCAAGTCTGGCCTTCCTCGTGCACATTGAGCGTCATAACGGAAGGTTTCAAGGAATTGGGGGTTCATCTGGAGTGGTATCCATCTCTTCAGGCAGGGTATCCATGGTGTTGTTGTAAGTGTGGGTAATTGGAGTAAAGTGGTAGTGTTTAATGATAGCAAGGATGTTGTTTTTGAGTGGCAAAATGATGTTTGGCGTTGTTGTGTTGATTTTGGTGTAGGCGAGAAAGTTTCAAAGTGTTTAGCTGAAGGTCTGATAACCAACGCTCGTGCACTTAGGATTGCGCGCATACTTCTACGCGTAGTACACAGAAATTTATTCACGGGCAGAGACCAACTTGAGCTTAATCAGCACCCTTGGAAGTACGTTTCCTGTGAATTTGAGCCAATCCTATCAGAGGGTTCCGAAGATACACTATTGTACATGGGGCCAGATTTGGGGCTTTGAGCGTGGCCTGTGATTGGCTCAGATTTCCGCGACATCTGGTTTGTGCTAGGTATACGAGCGCCCATTGGATACTCTTGGAGTTTGACGTTTCCCTAGATTCCTCGGGACCCAGTTGAGCTAAGCACTTGTGGATTTGATTTTTGTACTTCTGTAGCTCAGGGCTATATCCGTGCCAATTTGCATAAAGCTGGGACCACTGGAAGGCCGACTTTGCTTTTTGCTATAATCATATATAATAATAATAAACACGGCCATCATAATACAACAACAACTACCACTGAGACTCATATAACTTCTAAGTTCACAGGCTAGGCAGAATTCTATTATTTTCACTTCCTTGTACTAGTAAATTCAAAAAAAAAAAAAAAAAARAAAAAAAAACTAATTTTACTTATTATTCGCATTTTACATTTGACTTTCCTTAATTGATTACTATAATTTTCATTTTCATTTCTACTCCTTGGATTTGAATGACCACATACCTACCTCCAGTTCTCCATACAGTTCACCTCCTACTAACTTCCCGCTCTTTTATTATTTTATTTTATCAATTTCCCCTCTACCAATTTACAATACTTTTATTGATTTATTACTTTCTTTTATCACTATATCAATTTACCATATTTTTCTTTTTCCAGTTTAACATTTATGATTTAACCATTTATCTCCCTTTCATCATTTATCTCCCTTTTATCATTATATCAATTTACCATTTTTCCAGTGTTCCTTTATATCATTTTTATCATTTTATCATTTTATCATCTTATCATTTTATCATTTTATCATTTTATCATTTTATCATTTTATCATTTTATCATTTTATCATTTTATCATTTTATCATTTTATCATTTTATCATTTTATCACTTTACCACTTTACCACTTTACCACTTTACCACTTTACCACTTTACCTTTAACTATTTTATTCTACTTATTGAGCCTTGTTAGTTTTTTTTCTTTTTCTTTTAAATTAATATAAGCTCTCTTAATTTTTGGTAAAAAAAAATAATGATAATAATAATATGTCAAGCTGATCTTATATACATTCATCGATATTTTTTTAAAGGTTAAAATTATAACTATCTAGAAATTAACAAAAAAACAGTATCAACTGCTAATCACATGAGCATTAATGTATAAGAGTAAAAACAAATTTAAAATAAATAAACAAAAATGAAGTGCATGCACCAGGCCTGTACATAAAATGGTCGAGTTTTTCAATTAATGATCTCACAACAATTCCTTTTCCAATTCGAAGAAAACTTCAGCAAGTGTCTTAGCAATAAAATCGGCATGTTCCTTGGTGAAAGTGAAAGCTGGTGCCATGGTAATATGATCACCATAAGTAACAACAGAACCGTTTTCAAGAAGCTCAGATTTGATACAGCCACCAGCACCCATAACATACAAGCCTTTCTCCAAAGCTCTTTTGGAAAGCAAAGGACCAACGGCCAACTTTGGATCGAATGGTTCCTTTGTGGCCTTATCCTTAACAGCTTCAACAGATAAGAAGTTACCAGCACCTCTGACGTTACCAACAATCTTACAGTCCTTCAATAGAGTCTCCAATTGTGATTTCAAGTAAGCACCAACTTCTCTACAGTTTTCAATCAAGTTGTTAGCGTAGATCTTCTTTTGAACAGCCAAACCAACTCTACAGTTGAAATCATGAGAGTGGTAAGTTTGAGCACCCAAGATATAACCAGAACCTTCATCGAAAGCCTTCTTGATCTTTGGAGAAATCAAAATACCAGCCAAAGTGACAAAACCAGAACCGATAGTCTTACCAACGGTACAGATATCTGGACCAGCACCGTTACTCAAACCAAAGTCTGGGTGCATGAAAGTGTATGGGTAACCACATCTACCTAAACCACACATGACTTCATCCAACATGAATAAAGCACCGTACTTTTCACAAAGAGCCTTAGCACCATCCAAGTAACCCTTTGGTGGAGTTGGAGTACCAATGGTAGAACCACCAACAGTTTCAAAGATAACACCACAAATGGTGGTTGGGTCATTGTCAATAAAGCATTGTTCCAATTCAGCTAGCAATTGCTTGGTGTATTCTTCTTCTGTACCCTTTTGGTTTCTGTATGGGTAAACGTTGGTAACCTTAGGAGTGACTTCATCAGAAAGCAAAATTGGCTTGAAAGGTGGCTTTCTTGAACCATCACCAATGGACAAAGAACCGATTGTGAAACCATGGTAAGATTGAGTTCTTGAAATAAACTTGTATCTCTTGGTGTCACCCTTTTCCAAGTGGTATTGTCTCATGATCTTCATAGCATTTTCAACAGATTCAGAACCAGAACCGGTAAACAAAGAGGAAGCAAAAGCACCGTTGGAATTTTCACACATGAACTTACCCAATTCTTCAGCGGCATAGTTTGCAAAGTAAGCACCAAAAGTGTAAACAGAGTCTTGGGCAAATTTTGCCATTTGAGAGGTAATCTCTGGATCACAATGTGGCAATGATGAGACAGCTGCACCAGAGACAGCATCAAAGACGACCTTCACTTCTTTGGTCTTTGGGTCTTCTAATTTGATGGACATACCATCGTCGGTACAACCAACACAAAGTAAACCGATGTCATTGACTTTCTTTTGGAAAACGTAAGAGCTTTGGGAATTTTCAACAGTCATTTTTGTATTTGTAGTTGTTGTTTGTTGTAAAAGTTTGTGAATTGAATTTGTAGACGATGTCTTGGATAATGCTATAGAAGAAGAAGAAGAAGAAGGTGATGATAAGAGTGGTTTCAATTTGGGGAGGAAATCTGGTCCTTTTATAATGTTGAACTTTGAAGAACAAGATATCAGTTCCTGAAGTGATTCACGTAGTCTGATTCTATCTCATCCCTTGAATTCTTATCGATGCGATGAAATCATCTAGCCGAGCGGGCAAAGTGTGCAATGGGTTGATCCCGCTTCTTTCCTTATCTGGAACAGCCGCTAGCATGTCACATGTATCTCCAGTGTCCACCACCACTGTTTAGCGTGAATCTCTGAGGTTGAAGTCTTCGAATGTATCCCTCATTGAATCAACCCAATAATTGTACCATACGTGGAATAAATCACCAACTTGAATTAGGCGCTAATGAATGTTATGAACAGAAAATCCAATGAAAGTTGGCGGATTGACGGTTGGTCATCGATTCAAAGAAAAAGAACAAGAGGAGTTGGGAATCTGTTCAAGCGAGCGAGAACCACCGAAAACCTTTTCGCCACACCCAGCCACACCCAGCCACCCAATCATCATCCCCGCCAGGAGCACTCAGGAGCCAGGACTCCATTCTCAGTTGGAATCAATTGTGGTTCTTTTTCCGAAATGCATGTACACATTCCACACTTACTTTTACTCTTTAATCCTTGATCTTAAGCACCCTTCATGTTCAAGACAACAAGATTTATCACAGCCAGGACTTCAACAATAAATATACTCAAAAGAAACATGTCAAAAGCACCAAAAACATTCCCAGTCACAAAGACCGACAATGAGTGGCTGGCCACACTTTCTCCTGCTCAATTTGCCAT
Organism: Ambrosiozyma monospora; assembly: GCA_001599995.1. NCBI lineage: Eukaryota > Fungi > Ascomycota > Pichiomycetes > Pichiales > Pichiaceae > Ambrosiozyma > Ambrosiozyma monospora. The sequence continues at coordinate 80,227 of BCIP01000013.1, forward strand.
CTTGAGGTTGAAACACACAGAGAGACCAAATACAGGAGAATACAACAGGTTCAATGATGAAGGAATATATAACTGTGCTGGTTGTGATCAGCCTCTCTACAAATCAACCACAAAGTTTGACTCTGGATGCGGATGGCCCGCTTTCTTTGATGCTATTCCAGGTGCCATAGTTTCCAATGAAGATTTGAGCATACCAGGAAGACCAAGAATAGAAATTGTTTGCAGCAAATGTGGTGGTCACTTAGGCCATGTTTTCAAAGGGGAAGGTTTCAAGACACCTACAGATGAGAGACATTGTGTCAACTCAATCAGTTTGAAGTTTAACCCTTCCAAATAGTTGATCTTTTAACTTAAGTATGTTTTATTCAATAAATAAACGAACAATTAAATTGAAATGTATGTATTTGCAGTACATATAAAGGCATTTTAATTGAAAATCAAAATTTTGGTTTTACGTGGATTTGAATGTCACCACCAACTAGTTTAAAGCAGGTGTGTCATACGATTGAATTTGAACTCTGTATCCATCAGGATCAGCCAAAACAGCTGTCTTTTTAGCATCATCATATTTGGTCACCCAGTCAACCTTATCTTTAATACTTTCAGTAAATGACTTAGCGTTATCACAAGAAATGGTGAATGATTCAAAACCAATAACGTCCTTATCTTTACCAAAAACGTAATAAGAGGAGTCATCATTCTCTGTACCATAGTTGTGAGTTAGTTCAATAATAGATTGTCTAGTAGCTTGTGGGACAACATCTTCCTTATTCTCAGTGTAGTTTGGAGTATGTTCATAACCCAAAAAGTACAAGTCAAATGATGCTTCTGGAAACTTCCTGGTGGAAAACAACTTCATACCTAGAACGTCTCTGTAGAATGAAAGTGACTTGACTGGGTCTTTAACTCTAATCATAGAGTGGTTCATTCTGTCAGAACTGTGATCCAACTCACCATCTTTCTTGTTAATTTCATTCTCAATCAATTCGATCCAGTATCCATCAGGATCCAAAATGAAAGCAATGTTATGTTGTCTTCCATCTTCTAACTTCTTCTTAAAGTCAACACCTTTTTCAAGTAGTTCCTTTTGAGATTGAACAATGTTTGAGACGGAGACACACAAGTGGCCAAAACCTCTGTATGGATCACTGTTACCACTGTAAACTTTAGCATTGCTGTTCAACAATTGTCTGAGCTCAACCACACCGGATCTTTGAGCCAATGGCTTACCTTTGTTAGGTTGGCCTTGAGAATCATACACCACAAAACCGGACTTGTATGATGGTGTCTCAATGACCTTCACTTGTGTCATCAGGAGATTTTCAGTGTACCATTTCAATGATTTTGCAAGGTTGGCAACGTGAAGTGTTGTGCGGTTTGTTAAAAATGATGAATTGATTGATGACATATTGCATCGATGATAGCTGTTGTCGTTTCGTTTGATCACTTGAAGCAATTGAATGTGAACGACAGTAACACTCGGGCTGAAAGTTCCAGCTATGCGACCTTTTATAGCCCATGTCAGTCAGAGTGAGCTCCTCCACATCCTCCTCATGGGGTTTTAAGGCTGTGTTTTTGCCCAAAATTTTCAAATGTGACAATGTACAGTCCCAAAATGGTTTTTTGTTTACGTTTACTCACGTTCACAAATCTCTGACCTACTCTCGAGCTTCTTCTATTCAGGAACATTTGTTGTCGGATTTGAATGAGTTTCAACACTCACTAGTAAGATTCTTCTGGAATCTGTGCGTCTGCCGGCCGTCAATATCCGACTTGCATGCGTTAATTAGTGAATTCGTACGCAAATTGTTTGATGATTATATAGATATCAAATAAACGTTTAATGTTAGTGAATAAAAACAACAATGATGAAATGAGTAATGGAAGACAAAACTAAAACTAATAAAAAAAAAGTTGAAACAAAACTAATATACAAAAGGGAAACATGCTGACCCCGAGATGAAAAAAAGTAAACAGAATAAAACGATAAACAAACACAACTTGAAAAAAGCAAAAAAAAAAAATAACAAAAAATAAAAAACAAACAAGAAATCAAAATGGAACAAAACAAAGATGACAATGCATTAGCGGTAGAAAATTTCTGTATCTAAAAGATGATGAAAAACAATCTCATGGAGATACAAAGTGAATTATTCTGGAGACTTGTGGTTGACATTGTTTTCCTCATGGACATCTCGGTTAGGGCTATAAATATTACGTTTAGCATAAGGACCACCGAACGAATTTCTACTGAATCTGGAATATGAGTTTCTGGCATATGGACTTCTTGGTGTACCTCTTGGAGTTCTTGGAGTTTTGGAGCCATATGATATTGGAGAGGAAGTAGCCAATGGTGAGCTCAAGCCTTGCTTTGGACGTTTCTTACCTCTCAACATGTCAAATCTGAATAATCCTTCATCTTGTTCACCCAAAGGAGAAGTTGAATTAGCTAATATTGGTGAGCCTAAAGTTGCAGAGAGCTCAGCAGCAGCAGGATTCTCAAGACCAGTGTTGATTGTACCATGGAATGATTTACGTCTTCTGTAATTCTTGAATGCTGAACCCACAGTTGCTGAAGGACTTGAAAGATCTTGTTGAGAATCGTCACCCAACAATGTTTTGAACGAAGTAGATGATGAGAATTGAGGAATTGCTTCAATACCTGGGGAATCAAAGTTCATGTTCCAATTGCTTTGTTCTGTTGTTGCATTAGTGGCAACAGTAGATTTTGTGTCAACAGAACCACTGTATTGATGTCCGTAAGTTTGTGGCAATTCCATCGAATCCTTGGTAAAGAAAGAGTCTAAGTTTTCTAACGTAGCTAACATGTTGCTCAACGAATCAACATCATCTTGTTGTGGTGGCTGTAATATAGCGTTTTGTTGCTGTCTCTGATAGATAATTTGTTGTTCTTGAGCTTGAGGCAATGGGTTATATTGAACATAATCATCTCTATTGAATTGTGGTAGAGGCTCCTCAATTGGAACATTACTATCACCTTCAGTCTGCGGAATCGTACAAGTGGAAAAGACAGAATGGATATTGTTTCTGGTTCTTGCAGTATTCACGGCAGGCATTGGAATAGACCAACCACTATCATCAGGAATACCAAACAAGGTAGCAATCTTCTCGTACTCTTTTCTGATAGAAGAATCACCAGCACTCATCATCAAGTAATGTTTATCAAATGGAGAAGGAGAAATGGATTTAGCTTCATCCAAAACTTCCAATGCGTCATCAACGAATTCTGTCAATAGTAATCTCAATAAAGGAGAGACCAAATCAGCACCCAAACCTTGGAAATCATCACTACTCAAATCAACAACCTTAAACACATGTTTCAACAAATCCATAACTTCAACCTTGATCCAAGTGATCTTGTTAAACAATAAACCCAATAAAAACACCAAAGTCTTTGCAGCATAGGTTGGGAAAAAGTGATTCTTCAAAATACTAACAATCTGAGCCATGAAATCTTCTTTGTTTCTGAATCTCTTCTTAACCAAAGAGGTGACAATTCTAGACAAACCTGGAATATCAGCTGCCTCAGCCATAGAACTGATCACATTGGCAGCATTGACAACTTCTTCAGGGAATCTCTTGGTAGTTTGGGCATGCAAGAATCTTGGCATATTAGCCAGCAAAGCAAATAACAAGCGTGAATCACCAGAGCCAATAATTTCACTACCTTTCAACAAGTTCAATCTGTCCAACAATTTAAGAGAAGGCTCATATGCATTACAAGATCTCAAACCTATCATGATGAGAGGTTGTAAACCTTCAAATCTACCTTCCCATTTTGGTGGGAAAGTGGCTATCAAACATTGAACAGTATCTTCAGAGTCAAGATCAATCTTTGAAATGAATTTGGACAATGTGGATAACACCTCAATGAATTCATGTTCATGAATAGTATTCAAAGAAGCAACGGCTGACCAAAATAGTTGAGGGAAATCAATCAATTGCTCACTATACAACTCAGCAGTAATAGCATTCAAAGTCATCAAAATCTGCAAAGCAAAACTTTGGATACCAGGATTTTCATCTGAAACAGTATTGGCCAAACATGATAACATGTCTCTCAACATTGATTGGTCTAGGAAAGAAATCAGACAACGGAACACTTGGAATGATCTAGAAGCAATATGCATAACCTTACAAGAAGTAGCCCAATGTATGGCACTCTTACTCCATTCCTTTTGAATATTTGGAATATTTGGCTCCAACACTTTCTTAACATCACGCACCAACAAATCCATAGATTCTGGAATTCTTCCACCATTTTTATCTGTGATGAGGTCAATATGCAACCACAGATTCTTTTGACGTTCATGACTAGTAAGTGTGTCAACAATTTTGCGAGTCGTCTCATCAGAATAATCGCCATATTGACGGATCAAATGGGCAACCATGGTACATGCTTGGTCTTGAATCAAAGGAAGTTGATGGTCAAGCATAACAAATGAGAGATGAAGAAGCAATGGCAACTGCTCTTTAACAGAATCAACAGGATTCAAAATCAAATCAACTAAAAAGACAACCGATAACTCACACAAGGACAAAGTAGGAATAGTGTTAATGGACTTCTTTTCAACATAGGCAGATAAATCAGCAATATATGGCAAACTTTCAGGTTTGGTGAGGGCTGTAAATGCAACATAAGTTATTTCTCTTTCAGCCGGAATCATAGACTTAGGCTCCAAATGACCAATAAGATCATCAATCAGATTGAATGAACTTGTGACACTGGACAAGGAAACAATAACTTGTCTACAACATTCCAATAATTCCAAATTTTTGGATTGCAAACAAATATCAACAACAAAGTCATAGATGACCTTGCAGTTTGAGCCACCATTACCACCGCCATTTCCAAGAGCCACCCATAAAGCTTCAACTTCATTTTGGATCTTATGACCAAATTTCATAGTAATCTCCAAAAAGTTGTAAAGCACCATCAATGAATTGTTTCTATCTGTGCTGTTACCTTTAGGTTTTGTATTGACAACTTCTTGGTCTTCGGCACCTGAACTGTTACCACTAGCTTCCTCTTCATCATCGGTCAACTTCAACTCGACGGTTTGCACCCAAGGCAACAACACGGCCAACAAATCTCTTCTTGCATCTGAAGTAGAAACCACACCGAATAGCATAGTGACTTGTGAAATCATGTTGAATTTCTCTTCAGGATGATCAGTGGCAAAAGAAGTAGACAGCTGGAATAAAGTTCTCTTGTAAATAATTCTAGATCCAGAACAGATACCATCAACAAATGTAGAAGATTTATTGGTACCGTAAAGCTGTTTCTCAGCATGCTCAAGCATTCTGGTAGCAGCTGCTCTGACACTAAAATTCTCAGAACCACAAGCAAACATAGCCAATGACAATGGAGAGTAATACTTATCAGCAAAGTTTGTACCATTAACATAAGCCTCATTCACCATTATAAAATAATTACCTAAGGCAGGATCATGAGTATAACATTTGTTCAAAATTTCATGTATCACCAACGTGGAATCAGAATTCACTTCAAGCAACTTCAACAAGGCTTTTCTGGCAACATCAACAACTTTCTCATTATGAGTGTTGAACAAAGCATCAAACCACAATAGTAATCTATTCACATCAAAAGTCATTTGGGAATCCGCGATTGGACTACCCAACAAAGAAGCCATACAACTGATAGCAGTATATTGTAATTGTCTCTTTTGCAACTCTAGAGAAGCCTGTAAGGTCACTGAGTTTTCACTTGTGGATATCTCTTTGGTCATGGCAGCATATCTTTTGTTAAACAATGCAATAGAGTCACCATAACCACACCATTCTTCACCAAATTCAAACGCATCTTTTCTGAATTGCAATGGTATCCATTGTTCAACTTGATCAATCTTAAAAGTCTCCTGGTGGAAACTTTCCAAAATACCCAAGAAACATTTTCTCAATTTCTGTAATTCAAAGTTGGTAGACGATGATGGCAACGTGAGCAACTTCTTCACATTCTGTAAAATTGTTTGAATTTTGGAGAGAGACCATTCAGTCATGAATCTTTCATCAGTTTTGCAAAACTTGGCCATAACCTTATTCAAAATACCACAGATTTCAATTTTTAATCTGACACCAGAAGAAACACCTTTCCGAACATTACTCTCAAACTTCCATTTATCCATCATTGGTTCAACACTCTCCAAGAAGCTCTCAAAAATATTGATATTCAGACAACTTAAACCTTCAACCAGAGCATCCTTTAACTTACCATTAGAAGTAGTTAATAATGGAACAACCATCTTGAAAATGGACATAGCACTTGTGATCTTTTGATGTTGAACAGTGAACAGTTGTTGAGATTTCTTACGTCCGTGAGTCTTACTCAATGGAGAATAAACAGTCGGAGACAGAGTATTCGATTGAATTGTAGGAATATGAACGCGTTGCTGACTCGTTGATGTCAATGAAGCACAAGAGACTTTCAAGAAAAGCATATAATCCCAGATCAACGAGTTACCAGTACCACCAGAACTGGTGCCACTAGAACTCAAGGCAACAACTTGATTGTACAATTGAACCAATCTGATACAAGAATGAGAACGTGCAACAGCAATAGCCATAGGACATTGAGCCACCAATTTTTCTAAAACTTCTTCAAAAATCTTAAACCACAATGCTGCATCAACACCATGATTACTTTCAGCCAATCTGATAACTGTATCTTTGCGTTGCTTATGTTGTAATCTAGCCAATCTCTTTGATTCAGCTTCACTTAACACAGCCTTTTTAGAACCAACAAATGCAAAGAAGTCCAAAGATTCCAAGACTTGAATGATTCTGGTACCTACATCAGCAACAAATTTCGAAGGCATTCTGTTATGTGATTTTCGGAACTCAGAGTCATTTCCTGATCCCCCACTAGCACCACTACCATTCGCACCTGCAGTACCATTTGTGCTTGTTAACATAAGGTCATTTGGCATACGTGATTGAGAACTGGTAATGGTGGAACCACCATCACTATCTGTAGTCAAGTAATAAATCACTTCATCAAATTGGGCAACGATTCTCAATATTTGGGAACCTAAAAATCTAACTCTGAAATCATGACTGAACAAGAAAAACAAACCATTACCTTCAACTTCATCGATCATATTAGCCATACTTTTCAAATCCAATTCTTCAAAAGTTTTGGATTCGTGAATCTCTTTTTGAACAAACTCATGATTCACATTGTACATCTCATTGGGCGTCTCCACAGAAGCCCTTGAAGTCTCAGTTAATGAGTCAAGCCAACTTTGTAATAACTCAACATAGATCTCCAACAGCTTGATATATTCATTAGAAGACAGATACTCATGATTCAAAGCACCATTAGCCTTCTCATTCAAAAAGAAAGCAATACGAACAAATGATGTCATGATAACGTTAGGATTGTTCTTAGTAACCAGAATTTTGAGATTGTCAATGCAAAAAGAGCTAATATTCTCATCTTCATGAACACAATTCTTCACCAATAATTCAACAATCTTATTATAAGCTGACGGACCTTTAACTGAACCACCACCACTGCCACCATTTGGAGAGCTAGTACTTTTGGCAAACCAAGTGACACTAGAGATAACAGTACCAAAGACTTCCAGTAATTTGTAAGTGTTATCCTCATTATGGAAATAGAAACTCAATTGTTTCAAAGGCAAAGTTGGAGTCAAAGCAGAAGTAGGCGATATTGGAGTATTAGGTGTACCAGCACCCACACTTCCAGACGTACTATTTTCCAAGACTTTGGAACTGCATTGACTATCCAACAAAAACAACAACTTGGTAAAGATAGCAGAGACTTCAGTATGAACAGCAGCATTAGAGGCAGATTTTTCAAAAATATCTTGTGTTTCAGTGTTACAAAATTCCATCGGATCTAAAGAAGATTGAATAACGTCATCTGTTGGAAAAGGTGGTCTTTCTTCATTTTGATAATCTGACAAAATGCAAGAATAAGATCTGATGGCCAGCAACAATTTCTCATGCACCAGATTTTCCAAATTGATACCATTGAATGATGATTTGATGATTGGTAAGACGATATTTTCCAAAGTTAAATTCAATTGAGAGAAAGCCATAGCTCTTAGAATCTGAACAGCAGCTTGAATCAAAAGTGTATCATGTGTCAGCCAATGTTGTTTTTTGTTGCTGTGATTTTGGAATAATTGACCTGCAATACTTTCTAAGTTTCTAGTTTTGGCATTCAAGGTATCTGAATAACGATACAAATAAGCCCAAATTAATCTAGCAAGACAAGTCAAGATAACAATTTTTTCAGAGGTAGGTAACTTAGGTTTCAATTTCTTGGCATTCAAATTGACAATATTTAACCAATTGTCTTCGAACATTTCTTTAGGGGAAACGGAAACACTCGTCGCAATTAAGGTTGTAGCTGATTTCCAGAACTTATTAGATTTTTCATTAATGATTTTGACACCTTTACTGTAGATGATCTTGATAGCTTCAACCCAAGTAGGATGATTCACTTCTGCTGTCAACGTACCAGCCAGGGACAACAACAATTGGTTTATCACATCACAATAGGAAATCAAAATGTTTTCATTCTCACATCTGTAGAAAAACTTGGCAACACTCAACATGAAATCAGCAGCTTCTTCAAATCTTTCCAAAGAACTGTTTGAAAATTGTAAATATCTCATACCATGTATTAAAAGATTCAGACCAGCTTCAGATAACCCACCATTGTTTGAAGTATATCCAGTGGGGAATTTTTCCAGATCAGCGATGAAACGATCAGAGACACTCAAGAACGATTTCTCAGACATACGACCAATTAACTCAGCCAATAGGTTCCAATTAGCGGAATGAATCAAACTTTGGGACACCAAATAAGGATCAATGTTTCTCAAATAATTGTACATGATTTCTTCCAATCCTGTTTCTTCCATTAATGTAGATGTTGGAGTTTGTCGCACCACTTCAATTAAAACTCTCCAAAGGATATATGTACTGATGGTAAATTGTCTATCAGCTTGAGTAAATGTAACTTCAGCTTTCTGTACACGTTGTTCCAGTTCTTTCCATTGGAAATCATTGCCATTGCTACTATTCAACTCAGAAACAGCAGTGTTCACTGAACTTATAGACCCACTAGCTTGTCGTGACCTGGATGTAAAACTCATGGATTTCTTATGTGAAATAGAGATACTGGAATTGCTAGAACTGATGTTACCTCCGTTGTTGTTATTGACATTCTTATTGCTCTGCATGGAACTAGTTGATGTTATTCTCTTAGATTTGTGGTCTTTTTGTAAAAGAATCTCTTTCTCTAACATGGATCTTGCCATTTCTCTTAACTCAGACTTACCTCTTCTCCAATGCATGACGGCATCCGTTACCCTTCTTGGTTTCCTACGGGCAATATAACCCAATGAGGCAATGATCTTGTCGAAAGTTGGATCAACTCCTTCAGATAACAAATCTATGATATTTGGCTCTTGATCTAATGGCACTGAATTAAGACAAAGCGATAATTTTCTCTCAGCATATTTGGTGAATTGACGAACCATAATATTCAACGTATAACTTGGAGGGTTATTCCGTTTCAAAGTTGCCCTTCGCTGCATTTGAGCTTGAATTTGCAATTGTGCCTTCGCCTGTAATTGATGTTGTTGTTGTGAATCGCTGTTTTTTGTTGAAAGACCCAGACCAACTTGACTGATGGGCGTGCTGGGGACACTGTTATCATTGCTACTATTGTTAGGTACAGCTGTGGTACCGAGTCTGAAATTCATGGGCTGCATACCATAACCATCTTCACCGGCTTCTTCAGGTTCGGGTATCACTATGCTTTCTTCTTGAGGAATCACTATTTGTTGTAGTTGTGGTTGCTGTTGTTGGCCATCCTGCTGAGGAAGGGCAACGGGTTCGGTCAGTGTGTCTGTTAGATCAGGAATCTCTATCGTATTGAAACGATTTGGATCCTCAGCTCCTTCCAGAAGAGCATCTGGATCAGGTATATGTATGGACCCCACCATTGATGGAGCAAATCAGTTGTATTGATGTTCCCGTTTGTTCTTGAAAGACACCAGAATATGTGTGAAAAAAAGGGCAAAAAAGGGGGTTTGAACTCCAAATCAAGAGGGTGTTTTTCTTTGGATGTGATGTGATGCCTTTTTTTTTCAATCGAATTGTAACTTGTCAAACTGGGCAGACACTAACTTGATGGGAAACAGTTGGTACCTCCTGTGATTTTATATGTGATTAATGTTGTTTTTGATGAGTGTTTGATTGATTGAGAGACGGTACCAGGAGGGAGGGGGTGAGTTGCTGTTGCTGTTGATTGATTGAGCACGGGGACAGTATTTGGTAGTGTTTCCTGTTCCTCTTAGTTAGAACTGTTAGAACTTAGCTGGACAGACAGTGGAAAGATGAGATCTCACGGTTCAGAGTCAACTCTCCCAGTCTCCCACAGTACGCGTGTGCCGTTTCTCAATTGTCTCAAGAAATCAGCCAGCCAACTGCAAACTGTAAACCTCAAGCAGGGATTGGGATTGGGCCGCGCACGACTTCACCTCCTTAAAATTTTGGCGTTCTGATTTTGCCCGTGGGAATCCTTACAATTTTTTAGTGGTCACTCACTGGCCGGTGGGGTTTGCCATGTTCTACACGTACATCAGGCACAATTTTTGATTGGAGCTGTCGAACTGTTATACATGATACAACATGACACAGGCCTGAAGACTGATAAGTCTGAAATCTGAAGTCGTTGTGTGATGATTTGATAATTGGTGGTTGATCCCATGAAATCAAACCATCAGGTACGTCGTTGTACTGGACACATGCAGTGGTTCGCATTATGCGGAACGCATGGAAAAGGGGGCGGGTTTGGGAAAATTGACCTTGAGCTGCTGGCTGATCCAGGCGGGTTTTAGCTAAATGTCTCTGATGTGACTATACACACATAGGGAAATTAATCCCTTAAAATTTGGTGACGCGGTGCAGATTTAAAGTGTCAATAAGCTCTTTCAACGGGGAGAATTTCCTAATGCGCTTTAATAGATGGTACTACTGTTTCACTGGCAATCATCTTTAAAGGTTTGAAAAACCGTCTAATTTTCAGTTGGATAATTGGTGTACCAAAATAATTGCCCTCCACATATTGAATTTTCAGGCCTCAAAAGTGACCTCATGGACTTCAGAACAGTTACGTGTTCGAATTTCGTGTACGTGTACAATAACCATTAAGAAGTCGATGATTCCCCCATCTTCAACTTTAATAAAAATGGCCCCTTTAGATATTATCTGTTGCCGTGTTTTCTGAAAAAAAAATATCTTCAGCAGCGGCACACTGCATGAGCTATATTTCAAAAAAAAAAAAGGACGATCGACTACTTTTGCGTCGATCCAGGTGTCTTTGTGTTTTTTAATGACACCCGTGCACCAGAAAACCATAGGATATTCTCTTTTTTTACCGGCGGAATTGGTCGAAAAGTACTGTCTATATATACAAGCTATCCATGTCCGGCCTGCACCTCTATCATAATATATACAACGTTGCATATCCACAACATGACATAAGTTAGAAGAGAGCTGAAAGGTTTTTTCGGCAACTTGATCGATCGATATATGTATATACAGCTTTCACTCTAGCTCTGGGGAAAAATTTGCTAGCTAGCTTTATATATACATTGGATATATAGGAATAAGTTCTGCAAACTCTTGCAAGCTGCATATATATTATCAAGAAATTTTCCAACAAAGATATTTCGCATATATCGCAAATAGTTGATTTTAATATATGATCGACTCTCAATTATGTAGCTGACAATTCTGGATTAAGATGGGAGCAAATTATACTCACATTTTATACAATATCATGCAGGAGCTCGTACACTCTAGCTTATATATAATTTCTGAAGAGACTGAACTTAGAACACTCAAATAAATTGAGTATATACATGTGAATTTGGAATTAATATTAAAGATGGATATATCATATAAAAGAATTCCAATATATATATCTACTATAATGTTCTCTCTTTTTCAAATTTGATCAAGCATGATACATGTATGAGTTCTCATATATCTATAGCGTGCGGATCTTAGTATATCTCTATATTGGTAAGCTATAACCTAGATGGTAAATTTCAATTTTTTGAATCTAGAGCCAATTCAATCTAGGCATAATTATTAATCAATAAAGCTAGAAATAAAGACTAGTTAGATAAAGAACAATATGATGATTTAGAAAGCATGTACACATTCAAAAATATGTACGTAATTATTTATCCAACAAGCATATATTAGAACACTTGAATACTGATATGATAATTGTAACGTTATTCAATTTCTTTTATCAATTCTTTGTAGTCTTGATAGATTTGATACCAAACCTTCAAACCGCCACAATTTTCATCATTGATTTTCATCTTGTCTTGTAGAGAATTGCATTTCTTTTCAACATCACTCTTGACGTCTTCCATCTTTTGCCAAACATTTCTCTTCCAAGGCTTGGGCACTGGATAATCTGAAAAATGAATTAATTTTGAATGTTGGAAGATATCATTGGAATTCCAGCCTTTACCAGTTTCAGAGACTATATTGTCATATTTCCAGTATGGTTTCTTTTCAATCTTCCCCTTAAAAGTAATTGGAGATGATTTAATAAATGGTAAATCTTGAGGGTCTGCAAGGTAGCAATGGTGATCATCTTCAAAGAACTTAAACTCACCAGTAACAGGACAATATGGGTTGTGTGGAAGTAGCATCATAAACGGCTTCACAATTTCTTTATCATTTATGTTGTCGATGAACGTGTTATTTTCCAAAAGACGCTCCAAATTGATCATCTTGTTATATAGATCCATATCATAATCTGTGGAAGACCTGTTCTCACACTCTTCTAGTAGCATGTTGAACACCTTCTCGTTTGGCTCCAACACAAACAGGTAATCAGCCAGTTCAAATTTCTTTCCATTTTGTAACATTGATTGAATGGCCAAATTTGCACTTGGTAATCTTTCATAAACTCTTTGCACATCAATTTCCCTTTTGTTGTCATCACTGCTGGTTTGACCTAAAATGTGATCAATTTCCATTGCCCTAGCTTTGGCATCCCTGAACGGGCTGGAGACGCCTTCAACTCCTCTAACCTTACCAATTTCAAGATCTCTAAAGCTAAGATAATGTGCAGGAGTATAAATCATAGCTGGTGGCAATCCTAAAAACAACTCATCCATGTTCTGATAAATCAAACAATCAGAATCAAAGAAAATAACACGATCGTATTGAGTCAAGTTGAAGACATGAAACTTAGTAAAACCGTTTGCCCATGTTGGATCAGATGTACGGAAACGTATTTCACCAACAACGATGACTTTCACTTGATAATCAGTTTTTGCTTTTTCAATTAGTTTTTTGGTTCTTGGGCTCACTGAACGGGTGGCTTGAAGAAAAGTAATATCTGCTTCTGTGTTGAATTGTCTGAGTCTTTTTGCATTGAGAACAGCAGATAGAAGATAATCTGGTGAAGTGAAGTAAGTGACATATGCAAATTTAGACCAGTTGATTGTAGATGAATCCGGGTTGAAATTGGAGAAGTTGCTGTTCTTGTTATTGGCGTCTGAATGATGAAGAATGTAGTTGGTAGAAAGGCCCTGGATCACCTCATAAGGGATTGCTTTGACACCTTGTTTGTCAGATTTCATTATGTTGCCACCACTTTGCTTTTCAAATATTGATAACTGATGCTCAGCACTTGAACCATCATACTTTAGCACTTTGATCGTTGATAAAGATGTGATAACAAGAACAGTAATAAAACTGAGCAAAATCAAACTGGGAATGCGACGCTTGAAAGGTCTGACTGCAAACACTCTTGCTATTGAAAACATGTTAATTGATATCTTTGATGTGATCGATGTCTGAATTAGCTTTATGGAAACTAGGATTTGTGATGTTTTGAGGACTATGTAGAAATGACGTAAATATATCAAGGTAAAAAAATAGGTACGTTGTGGTTGAGTTTATAGAGTTTTCAAAATGGCGTACGCCTGCAAGTGGTCAATTGCTTCCAAATCGTCGAGCCTAGTTGGTTGGCTGATGAGGGAGCCAGCTGGTCACCAAAATTATATTTGGGTTTCAGGGACTAAAAAAAGGGAAAGCTTGCATAAGGGCTAGAGGGCCCGGCTCACATTCTTAGAGGTGTTTCCCTGTTATGGTATTATACAAAGGATTCGTATATAGGGTCTAGCCCTAATTAACCCTGATCGAGAGAGCAAATTTATGTTCCATAAGCGCGATAGCTTATAGGCCGGCTGCATGGCCAATTTGTTTAACTCAAATAGGCCAACGTCGGTTGAACTCTATGTCACACACGGCATATGGGCATGCATGTATAACCATATAGACAACATGAATTTTAGGAATATATGAATATAATGCAAGACTTGGTAGTTTATAAACAACTAGAAATTGATCATGAGTCTTGTTATTAGCTAGCATGTGATGCAATGTGTATGACCATGTACAAATTAGCAGATTTTTTCATGTGAACCTGTTTGTTATATCACAATCACTTATTTTTAGGTATTCTGAATTCAAAATTTTCAAAAAGCCTACCATAAATTTCTCATGATTAACTATATGGGTTGATCTGTATTTTAATTGGCCAGTTATAGATCCCCTGGTCCAAGACCGACCGCGTATACCAAGCCCAAACCGACCAAGACCGACCGCGAGCTCTGACAGATCGATGCAGGCGCCTTTATAAAGCATATATACTTAGAGAGCCCTCTGCTGTAGTAAATTAAAACTTGTCGTTTCCAGGAAGACAATTACAGTTACTTGGCCCAATTGACAATTTAAATCCCAATAAGTGGGCTGTATAATTAGATGTACATCCATAAAATGGACCTGCAAATATCTGGGCCCATGCATGTACATAATCAAAGTATATACGTCATATAGAGACTTCGACTTTCTAAATATAAATCTGTTCACTCGAAAACCCTTTTTTATATCTGAGAAATCAAATTATAAAATTCCAATCTTTGAATTGACGTCAAAAATAGACAGCATGTGTGCACAATAAACTGTGGATACATATATACCTGCAGATAAAATTTATTGCACATTGTCAATTAAATCGTGCAAAATTTGCATTGCTCAGCCTGGCCTATATACGCGTCGACGTACCAGTGACCACACATGTTTAAATGTTTAAATGCACCATGGTCCATATGGTTTACCGTATAAACGTTCAATAGCTTTAATACATTATTTAATAATAGATATATATGTTATTATAATATCCCGGTATAATGGTCTCGATCTTATGGATTTGGAACGTACAAGCCGGCCGTCCCCAATTTCATCAAAAAGTATATATATGGCTACCGTGCATAGTTAACGAGTTCTCCCGGAACGGAATTGAGCTGATCTATCTGATAGATTCACATGAATGCAATATGAATGTATACAGAGCTAGCTATCTATATATATAATGATACTTGTAGTAAGAGTATCGAATATTATATATCACTCTTATAACAATTTGCCAATCGACTATAATCGAAATTCGGTCAAAATTGACCATGCATATAATCTCCGGACCTGATATTTCTTAAATTCACTAAACCAATTACCAAGGCATATATATATTCTTTGAGTTAAAGTCGGTGCCCAGGACCCTTTTGTTCTTTCAGCTATAAATAATTGCTGCACATATCCTGATCGATGCCTGATTGTAAAAGAAGTCCGTGGATCTATATCGAATATCGAACTGCATGCATGCGCTGAATTTTGAAAGCCGAAGTTAATTCGATCGCGACCGTTAGCTAGCTATCTTCTGTCGAATAAAACGTTTAGGGGTTTGTATATAACGATTCACTACGACGTTCCGCTATATCATGATATAGTACTTCTATCTTTTCGATACAGTAATTCATCCAATAGAATATAGAAGAAAACCAGAACGTAAATAAAATTGATATCTACTGATTAACTCAACCTGTAATCATGCAGCATGAATAGTAAACACAAAATTATACAATGCTAAAACCAAAACACATTCAACGGCACACAGTTCAAGAAGTTTCTTGATAGCTATACTTTGAATGAAGCCCATTAAGCCCATCAATTTACGGGATCCAATACGCTGTCCATTTCCCGAATCCATGTAAACATTCTCAGAAGCCAAACTGATGTATCTTGGCCCGTTACCATGCACTCTGTTACCTGAACAGAAGTAAACCAAATATAAAAAGTTGAAAAAAGCGTAGAATGAATAGAAAATAATGTCTTGGTATGGCAGTGTCAAGAAACAAATATCGTATTCAAATGTAGTTGGCGAGTCATAGTTGTTATGCGAAGACAACGATGTCTTGGAAGATGGAACAACTGGTGCGTCATGAAGCGTTAGAAGTTCAACTGCTGGAAATCTGATACCCATTGCCATACTAATCGATTTGACATTCACTGAAATAACAGATTTATTGTCATCTCTTTTGAAAAGTTTGCCGGACTCTGAACTTACTGTCGTGGCAGAATTAGTAACCGTCGAAGAAGATGCATCTTTAACAGCCTGTTTTAGTTCTGGGGTCTTATCCAAAAATTTATCCACATTGTAAGGAATAAAGGCTTCACAATAATTATGATCATCTCCGGCAAATTCAATACTTGGTTGAATTTTGCTCAACACTTCAGCAGACAAATCGTGATCTATAACACTTTGGAATCTGTAACCTTTGACCAATGGAAATCGCCCACCACCTTCTCTCAAGGGACCACACGTTGACTTATCAACGTCCCTATAAAATGGAACATGATTGAACATAATTCTGGGATTGATTTTGGTTTCTTTGGCCAATGAATCCATGAACTCTTTTGGAGGACCCCAAATATCTTCGGAGACAGTATTGGAAAGAGAAATTGTATCTAGAAAAATCAAATCATGACTGTGAACTGTGACTTTGGTGTTAACCACTTTTTTAACTTGAATTTCATTGGATCCATCTGGTACAGTTGTATCATGAGCTCCAAAATTTTCGGTGAAACGATCAACCGCATGCTTGCTCACATCATCACCAAAACCAATATCATGGTTTCCCGGCACATTGAAGTACACTGGAACATGCTTGAATTTATCTTGTTTCAATGGCTCCCTAAAAATATAGTCGAATCTTTCAAGTTCATGAGCATAATAACTTTCAGAGCTCGATCTAGCATTATCCAGCAAATCACCAACAAACACTATCGTGTCCGGTTTCAAATGATACAATAACTGTCTATAGTTTCTGTAAATATAGTTGTCCACTGTGAACTTTGATAACTGTAACACAAAACTATTGTAACTTGGATATGTATGGTTATCGATCAATTGTGGGTCAGCAATGATCAACACATTATGATCATCTGCAGTTGAACCTGGGAACTGACACTTGGAGATTGTCCATGCTGGATCGATCAAATTGAAAAATAAAAACATGAAGAACCATATTGTGAAAACTGGTAGCAGAACAAAGTATCTTTGTATAATTGTTGGAGGTTGGGTGCCATTTCTTCTGAACGATCCTGAACCAGTAGCAAACAGGTTAGAAGACACTGATCTCAGCACACTGTTTCTTAGTCCTGTAGCGACTCTGTACATGTTTGAAATATCTTGAAGAGAGTGTCGTTGTTTATGCTGTTTTTGAGACCATATAGATGGATATTCCTGGCTATAAGAAAGTCGAACTGGTGTGGTGGTTCCGATTTCTTTAACCTGACAGACTCGTGGATAAATATGACCAGCAAATATTCAGACTTCTGCCTTCAGCCTTCAGGCTATAGAAGAAACACGTTCAACTCAAGTGAAATCGATCATCTGCTCAGACTGCAGTCTGCGCGCGGTTTCTTACGTGCGAAAAATCAATTATCAGACTACCTGAAATCGTATAGGTTCATCCAGCTTATGGCTAGACAACTAATTGCCATCTTCCCAAAACAATCAAACTCCAACATCTGTTATCTTTTGGAAACAGAAAGCAAATCTACAGCTATAAGAAACAATGCCATATCTAATCACAATCTCAGTGATCTTGATAACTTTGTTAGTGTTGTCTCTGCCATATATCAAATCCAACTTATCGGACATTGACCCAGAAGCACTACAAAACCAAGCTTCAATTTCACCAACTAGAAAACCCAACGAATCAGCAATTTACAGATCGGTCGATGTTCCTCATGGTGTTGCATTAAACACGGGTTTAAGAATCAGACATGGCGGTTACAAAGTGCGTGATGGTTGTTTGAAAGATGTCTGGTTGGGCTGCTTACAAACTGTTTTGGCCAATAGAAAGAGTTTGAAATCTGAGAAAAACCAAAAGGAATTGAAAAAATTGAAAGCAAATCAAAAGAATAGAAAAACAAATCCGGGTATCATGAAAGTGGATGATGGTTCAAGAGCTGAGACTGAACGTTTGAAAGCTCTGGAGTTTGAGACTAAAGCGAGCGGTACGAAGTTCCGGATTGGCGATTCCTCTTTCACTGTTTTGCAATTGAATTGGATTATGAAACAATTGAGTCAGGTTTTGAGCAAGTCTGAAAGTGAGGATAAGAATGAGAAGTTTGGATTGTTTACTGATTTCTCTGATTTGAATTCGTTGATTGTTTTGTTGACATTCTTTTTCTGGTATGATGGCTCAATTGTCAACTTGACACATTTGCCGAAGCCAGATTCAGATTTGAAGATTGGAACCATTTTTGTTGACTTTAATCAATACTTGAAAGTTTCAAACGCCAAGTTAAATGGTGTCAAAAGAATCGTTGTGTTTGAAGCTCCAGTTGAAGAGACCCCTGAAAAAGTTGATGATGAATCCGATGAAGAAGAAACTAAACCCGAAGAACCAGAACCAATCACTTTAGCCAAAATAGAAGGCGTTGAAATTGTTTGGTTTTCTGATTTTTTCAAGTATGACAAAGTTAAGGAATTAGAGTCATTCGATTATGATCAAAGCCTTACAGACGATAGTCAGTTCAACAACCAACCATATTCTGAGATCAACTCAAAAGGTGAAGAAATAAGATTTTTTCAAAGAAACTTTGTGTCTTCAATTGCTTCTCAACTCATGTCTATCAATTCAAACTTCAGCTGGAATCAAGGAGATAAGGTTCTAATAGGCGTTAGTAACACCAAACAGTCTAAGAACAACCTTGTTTCAAAAACCTTATGTGGTGTTTTGGCTTGCGTTAGAGAGATAGAATTAATTGATGAAAGTGAATTAACTTTGAAGAAATTGGTTGCCAATGGAGGACTATATGCCAGTGTGATCTCATTCGGTGATAAATCCTTAAAACACTTACTTTTCACCACTAAGAGAGCTTCCATCTCTAGGATACTTATCAACAGAGCAGCATCATTCAATTCAACTGGTATATTCACCTCTTTTGCCCAGCTTGCACCTTTTAACCTCAAGCTCATTTATTCTACTGACTCAGGTGAAATTTCTTCAAGACAGTACAACATTCTTCGTACCATTCTTGGTTCTAGAGTCATTAAAGAGAAATTGTCCGATGCTTCAATGGGTGCTATCTTGAAAACCAATGTTTACGACTACCGTGTTTTGAACAAAGAGAAATTTGATGGTTTCAAAGTTAGATTATTGGGAGTTGCTTCTGATTCAATTGAGTTGAAATTGAAGAAAAAATCAGAAGATGATGCCACTGGTGAGTTATATGGAAGAGGATTCAATTTGGGTAAAGTTACAGCTGCCGATTCAGTTGATGATGAGTATTGGATGAAACTTGATGTTCATGGCAAGTTCGGTAACGATGGGTGTTTTTATCAATATATTTATGAATGAGATAGATTTTTATATAGTATTCTAGTTTAACCAATTTATCAAATTGTTGTGCCGAAACCATTTTGATGTATATTCCAAGAACAGTAATGAGTTCGGTGGACGGTAATGCATTTCTGAAGTCCGGGGACTCCGACCACTATAGCTCGCATTGGACCCTTAATTACGTTCTTTTATCGGGCCTAAATAATTCAACGACTAATAACTAACAACCATCCATTGTATAAATCAGAAATGAGCAGGTGGCATGCCATATTGAAAGTGGTTCCATCTTCGACTCCCAGCCAATGACATTGTGTTAGTATGCCAAGTTGCTGTTGCTTGCAAAGATGTTTACATATGTTTACAGCTCATCCATCATCTTTCCCGGACCGGCCAAGAGTCAAGCCAGCTGGTAAGAGCTTCCGTTGTTCACAGAGCGAGCCTCGCCAGGAGCCAGGAGGAGCCTGGAGTCAGGAATCAGTCTTGAAGAATAAGAGTGAGGTCCGCGGGTGATGCACCAAGTGCCGAACCATCAAACCACTTGTTATATTCCAGGTAGACAACTCATTACTCAACCATATTTCCAACACTAACAGGCATCACCACAACCATCACAACCATCACAATCATTACCACCATCTTCAGTAGCTACCATACATGCCATCATCAACACCGTCATCGTTCACAATACCCAAATCATATGCAGAGCTCAAAGATCGTGTGCCACATATCGGGATTGTTCTCTTAGCCATCTCATCATGGTTTCTATTCTCCCTTTTGATATCACTTTACAACAAATGGATGTTTTCGGACCCTAACTTGGATTTCAGATTTCCAGTGCTAATAACAGCATGTCACCAACTTATTTTGTTTGCGTTGAGTTGTCTCACGTTGTTATGCAAACCGAGTTTCAGATTGAACTATGTGGACCCTGCAAACCCAAGTTCAGCTTCTTCTTCAAATGAAAAACTGGGCTATTTTGTCAATCCTAAGGTTTACCTTACCAAGATCTTGCCTTGTGCTTTGGCTTCCGCTGGTGATATTGGATTAGGAAACACTTCGTTGAAATATATCACCATATCGTTGTACACCATGCTTAAGACCGCGCTTGCTTTGATATTCACTTTGTTTTGGGGATTCACTCTAAGGTTAGAGAGAGTTACTATGAGATTGCTACTTATTATTGTCATTATGACATTCTCCGTTATGATGCTTGTTTATGGTCAAGATAAAAATGAACAACATGAAGATGTTGAAGAGGAAGCTCAAGAGTTGAAACGTCAATTAGTTAGAAGATTTTTGGGACTGGTTTTCAAAAGATTGGATGGAGACACAGATTATGATCAGTTACCCAATGATATGGGTACTGTTCCCGGTGAAGACGTCGTGCATGATGATTTCGGTATAGTTGACCAACCAGTTTCCGACCCAGCTTCCTCATCATTAGACGGTTATGAAGCTGTTGATTATATTGTTACCTCACTCTCGGGAACGTCTGCAATAGTTCTCGGCTGTTTTTTGGTTGTTTTGGCATCTTGCTTATCTGGTTTAAGATGGGCATTGACTCAAATTGTGTTACGTGGATCCCGTTATACCAAAAATCCAATCTTAACCATTTTTTATCTATCTCCATTGATGTGCATCACGTTACTATTCATGGGTTATCAAATGGAAGGTTTTTCAAATTTTCTGTCTGCTAAAATCTGGACTGAGTATGGATTATCAGTGGCTTTATTAATGTTACTATTTCCGGGTGTGTTGGCTTTCTGTATGACTTTGTCTCAGTTCATCGTGCTTCAGTATGCTCCATTGTTGACTTTATCAATTGCCGGAATTGCAAGACAAATTGTCACCATTTTCCTTGGATGGGTTATTTTCGGTGATAAACTTAACTGGGTTAATATCATTGGTTTACTATTCACTGTTATTGATTTGTGCTGGTATAACATTTACAGATTACAACAGTCTGCAGCTAAAGCTCCCGTTAAACTGGAAGATGAAAATGCATCAGATCAACATTATTTGGCTTCTTCACCTGCAAGTACCACAGATCATACTGAATCCACTCCCGAGTACATTGAATTGGAAGAAAACCGTCATTTGATTAACAACGGTTCTTCAAGTGGTGGTATTAGTCCTGTCGATGAAGCCTTTCAAAACACATCCAATTCAGGACAACCAGACCCTGCTACTAGCTAGATAGATCCTAATACTTGTTACAACTTACAGTTGACCGTTTAGAAAATAACGAATTGGAATTCATACGGGTCACAATTGAAATGAACTAGATAATTCCCACTCAAACCTTTATTTGCTATAATTTGAACTCCTGAAACGAAATAGTTCTTTCCAATCACAGTCAAAAGTCATGAACAAGATGACCAACGAACTATAATTGCAAAAAAGTTCACGACTTAGATATCAGTCATATACCCGATCATCGAGCTATTCACTTCCGTCGATATGAATTCACACGATTCCTGAGAGATATGAGTCGTGACTTGGGAATTACAATATATAGCTCTCGTTCTTTAAGTTATTTAATTTGCTTTTTTATGTGTATATTTAGAAACCAATTCAAACATACTGGATTGTCAATCGCTACTCAACATATGAGACAAATTTATAACGTAATCTGTACTATCGTGTATGCATGTCCTATGGATAAATTGCTTTAATGAATTCAGCAACATTGTTACCAGCCATTTATCCTATACTCATCATCCATTTCTAGTAAGCAGATGTGAAGTATGAACTTCAGTTAAAACATGATCCAATGTTCTTTACCTCAACTTGAAATCACACTAATGCACAGAGAAACCAAGCAAGATCAAAAATAGGTGGAAAAAATGGCTGGTCAGCTTGGCCCTCCTTTGTATGGCGATGTCATCGTAACATTAGGCAGTGTTCGTCAAATTTCGCTGATGTTCCGGCGGAGCCTAAAATTCTCAAAGTAATGGGCGGATTGCCAACGTGGTGATTGTGAGTGACTCGATCGAGTCTCGATGACTCCGATAATATTCTGTCGGCGAATTCGTTGGTCTTGGTCCGTATACGTACGTCAAAATGGTCTCAAGGGTCAAGGCTAACCATGATTATGTTCTTGTTCCTTGAGATGCTTTACATCATTTGATGTACTACAATTGACTTGTATACCATTGAGTCTGTACGTGGTGGAAGAGGTAATGGTAAGAAGCCATATATAGAGGTGAAAGCTATCGCTATAAGTTCCGAATTTCAGAAGTGAGAAGTCACCAATTTTTTTTTGTTTTGATTTCGCCAGATCAAGTAGACGACAAGCCAGCCATCATGGGGAATGCAAACTGCATATCATGCTCCCTGCAACTGCATTTCTGTTTGATCCTGTACCCCAGCGACAACCATGCATCAGTTTATCATTTATCCCTTTCTGATTCTGATTGTTTAAGATTTCATGCTCGTTTTTAAGTCTGTCACATCACAAAACGGCAAATGGCTGATCCATTATTTATCCTGCTTGTGCCAAAGTCATGTACTGTGGTGAGCTAAAACTTCAACTGCTTTTGCACATGTTGAAAATTCCAGTTTCATATAGTGATTAGGTTTTCAAAAGCTATATCCATTGACCGTTTGAGCGTTGCTGGTTTTTAAAACGTTTTGAAGTTGAAGATGGAAAGTCATTTGGAAATGTTGAAACCACGATGATTTTGTGATTCATGGATTCTATTTAAACAGGGTATTTCGCCATCTGAGAACGTTTCATTTACTCAATCGTTTTTCAAATGAATCTGTCTACCACACAACCAACAGTTACATTCAATACAAGATCAACTTGACAACCAGCTGATTCTTCCAAACTTCCATACAATTCACATATACTCTACAACTTACTACAATGCAATACAGATACTCCACCGTTTTTGGAGCTCTTAGTTTAGCTTCCCATGCTCTTGCTGCTTACATTCCATCTGAACCATGGTCCACACTAACACCAGAAGCCAAACCAGCTGGTACCACTGATTATTCTGGTACTTTCGGTATTGAAATATTGCCAATCACTTCCACTTCAAGCTTAAAGGCTAAGAGAGATGTTGTGACACAAATTGGTGATGGTCAAATCCAAGCCACTACATCAACTGCTCCAAAATCCACCCCAAAGACCTCTACCGCCGCTGCTGTTGTCACCCAAATTGGTGACGGTCAAATCCAAGCTACTACTTCTACCGCTGCCGCTGTCGTGACTCAAATTGGTGATGGCCAGATTCAAGCTACCACTTCAACTGCTGCTGCAGTTGTTACTCAAATCGGTGATGGCCAGATTCAAGCTACTACATTCCCTGAATCAACCTCTACATCTACAGCCGATGCCATTGTCTCACAAATTACAGATGGTCAAATCCAAGCCACCACAGCCACTTCATCCGGTGAAATAACCACTCATATTACTGAAACCTTGACTGCTACAAAGACACTTTCAAGTGGCTCTCAACAACAAACCACCTTAGTTACCTCACTTCATACTGAGACTAAGACATTATCCGAAAACGCTGCTCAACTTTCTGATGGCCAAGTTCAACACACCTCAGCTTCTCAATCCGCATATCCAGCTGCCTCTTCATCTTCCAAGTCCAACTCTCCATCTGTCGAAGTTGCTTGTTATTCCAGGGAAGCGTTATCGATGACTCTATCAGGCGGTATCTTGCTCGATGGTTCCGGAAGAGTCGGTTCTATTGTTGCTAACAGACAATTCCAATTCGATGGTCCTCCACCTCAAGCTGGTGCCATCTATGCTGCTGGTTGGTCTGTTACTCACGATGGTAAGTTAGCCATTGGTAACACCACCACTTTCTACCAATGTCTTTCTGGTAACTTCTACAACTTGTACGATGAGACTTTAGGTGAACACTGTCAACCTGTTTACTTGAACATTGTTGATTTGATTAAGTGTTAGGTACATTAAAGTACTAACTACTAACTTTACTTTTTTTACAATCTTGTCTTTGGTGTTTGAATAGGTTTATTTTTTTCCACTTGCATTTCCATCTTCTGTTTTATTTGTCTGTACATTAGTTTCACTTCTTTTCCTTTATACTTTTTAGTTTCATTTTCGTATGCGTTTCTTATATCCGACTTAATTTATATCATGCTTGCATTTTCATCTATACCTTCAATTAATTTTGATTATTTTAAGCTATATCAGATATCACTGACTGACTGAAGATATCCTAAAAAACACCGCCACAATGTGGCTAGTTTAAAACGTGGCGCGTTCCCTGAACAGATAAAATAATTACGTAATACCCGAGCAAGAGTAGAGCAAGAACGCCGCACCCCATTTTGATAACAGCTGTTTCCGTGTGTGTATCGTATCTTGAGCTGTCTTTCTCCAGGAATTTTACTGTTCCTTTCTGCTGTTTCTCCTTTTCTGGCTACATCTGCTATCATTTGCCCAGGTGGTGATCTGCTTTCTTTCATTACTGTTTTGCTTTGCTTTTATGAACAACAACCTCCCCAACTAAGTCACTCCACAACTTTGCCCTAACATATATCTCTCTCGTCTGGCTTTCAAATTAGCAACAGGGAAGCCAACTCACTCTTTGGATGATGATAAACGACAAAGCTGCTGAATCCTTGCCATCGGCAGCTACAAAGAGTGTTGGCAACACCGTTACCACATCACAACCTTCAACTGCTTCAAAATCACCATCACCAGCATCAACAACAACGACCACATCTGTTTCTGAAGATGAAATTGACAGTAGTGGTACCGAAGAAGGCGGCAACTCCGATTATAGTTCCACAGTTACCATGAAAGCACCCATTCCTTCCACACCAACTCACAACAGTATTAATCTGCAATCTGATTCAGAGAACGAGAATGTTAACTGTCTGACAGCAAGCTTCAAATCTACAGATACAGAAGACGAGAACACAAATCATCTCAGTGATGAATCCGAAATGCCGGCTGGCCCTGCAATTACGCCCCCGGAATCAGTTGTGAGAAGATTGACACCATTAGGCAAACACAGAAGACAATCCAGTGCAGATGAGGACTTTAAGCAACATGAATTGAGAAAATTGCAACTATTGGGTGCTAAAGTTGATCGGATTTCCAAATATACCAATTATGTTGAGAGTAGAGTCAAGCTACAACAGGTTCAAAAGAGTTTAAGACGTAAGAAGTTGCAAAGAAAGTTAGATGTTGCTGAGACTAGAAGAGAATCCTATATCAATTCTGTAAAGGAGAATGCGAAAAATACCACTGAACGTATCGAAAAGACGTACACTAGATTGCCTGCTTTAAAAAAACACGAATTGTCTTCGTCACCTTTCCTTGATCCCTCAAACGATGTTGGTAGAGATTTGAGTGATTCAGCAAACGAGTCTGGTGGTGCTGGCATCACTGATGTTAACACGTCCTCAGGGAATGACTGTGACTTGTCTAAGTTGAGAAAAGAACTGAGAATCACTAGGAAAATGATGAGTTTAGTGGACTATAGCAAAGAGATCAAATCATTTCAACACGATGACTCTTTATCTAGTATTGAGAACTTATCCAAATTGTCCATTTTCAGCAATTTTCAAGATGTTCATTCCAAGATTAAAATGAGTTCCATACTGACTTTGATGAAGCAAAAACCCATTGAAGATGAGATTGCTAAAATGTTTGGAGACATCAATCTTCACATCAAGTTCCCATCACATGAATCCTATTTAATGTACGCTAGATATCTTTTGCTTTCATTACATGTTTTCATCGAGTATGAGTATTATATCAATTTTGAAAAGACCCCAACATATCTTTTGCATAGTGTTGATTTACCAGAGGTTCCAAATATGGGCGCTGTATCTTTGTCGGAAAAGCCACAACCTAAAGGATACCTGTCGTCTGTCTTTGCTTATCCTGGAAGTCATAGCATATCTCCCTTAGGGGTTACTCGATTGAAATTTGAGCGTGTTGTCAAATTAACTGTGGTGGCAATTAGGAACACATTTAATCATTTGGAGATCCTGTTAAAATCCCCTCAGAATAAATTGAACCAAGTTGTCTTTGCAAACACTTTCAATTCCCAACTATATCCGATGATGTCACTTTTCCGTCATTACCATGCCCTCAAACTTGAGGACGAGTTGATCAAAATTAAGCAATCGGTTAATGTTCACCTAGAATATATTGAAAGTATGGCTTCAATGCTCCAAAGCTTCAGTGATCCTCCAGACTCACTTGATGATGATACTCCTTCGGATGAGGAAGATGAGGAGTCTGATTTGCAAACTTTGAAATTTGTGGAGATAGTCAATTGCAGATCCACATTGAATGAATGCGAAAAGATGATCGAGAAACAGAATAAAAGATTGATCAAGTTGCGTCACAGAGATTTGTTACAGTTTTCTCCAAAAGACAGTAAATCACTGATTAAATATAAGAAAGATAAGAGAAATTTCATCAAAATAATGGAAGCTAGAATTTTAGATGATCCACTGGCCCCAGAACCAACACAGCTGCAACAACAACCGATTGATTTATTTGCACCAAGATCCAAACATAACAAACGCGCTGAAGTTTCCAAATATATCTCTGATATATCCGGATCTAATTTATTTTTGTACACTCTTTACAGACAAGATGAAATGAATAACTGTCATCAGCAACAACAAAGGCAACCAACAGCTAACCGTCATAGTCACCATCATTCTGAATATCCACCTCCAATAACAAAAATCAAAATCACAACTTCAGTGACTTGCCCAACAACAAGCACCTTCGAGTGGCCAACTCACTGGATCACACTATCTGACTGGAGACAATTTGTTTTCCGTTTATTAACACAGTTTATCTCAGAAACAGAAGCTCAATTGGAGACCTTTTCTCAAGCTCCTGTTATCAGTAGCAATTTGATGAAATCCGGATTCAATGGTGCCAGATCATCAAACTTGAATAAACGACTAGGTGCTAATAGTAACAGTCAAAACAGTGATAGGTTTATGAAGGCTGTTTTGAGGGCTCAGAATAGGGCATCCCAATTGTTTGGTTCAAGTGGTGACTTTCTATTTGGAGATGGTGGTTGGTTTGAAGATGATGAATTTATGAAATGGCTGAAATTAAAAATTGATAATGGTACTATCAACATTGACTCATTTTGTGATTGGCTTGGAAAAGGTCACCCCGAGCAAATTTATTCTGAAGTTAATGTTTGTTTGGAAATGCTGTTGAATTCAGGATCCAAGGAACTTTCTGAAGGAATCAATGATGTTTGTTTGAACAAACATTATGCTGCTATGATGGAAATTGCCATAAGAATGATGGAAGTTTGCTTGTTCGCTTTGAATATCGTTGATTTTAGTTTCGATCAAGATGATTTAGATGTTGGTGGTAGATCAGCTACATTGTTGTTTATGAAGACTGATTTGAGACTCTCAAATTTCCAAAAGATTTGTCAGTTGGCTGATTCAAACAAATTGCTTATTCAACTGAGACGCAACAAATTCAAACCACTGAGCTATTTCAAGGATTGTTTGGAGGTGTTAATAAACGAAAAGGTTTATCCACAGAATAATTACTCGACAGAATCTGATTTGGGTTTTGGATTACCTAATTTCCTCATCGATGAAGCCGAGCAGTTGTTAAAAGAAGTTTCCAATTCCAATGACAGAAACCTAGTGGTGAGCAAAAGTTATGTGCTGAAGTTTACCAATTTGGTTAAGGATTGTATTTGTTTTGGATTACAAGAGAATTTCAAAGACAAGCTTAAATCAATAATTGATATTGAAAATTTGATCACTATGGAGGAGGATTACTTCGAGCTGCGCTATCCGTTAGCTGAAAGATTAGAGATTAGAACACCAAACTTGTATGAACTAATGTGTGAGCAGAAAACCATCTTGAACTTAGTGTCAGAGGCAGATTATGACTCCATTGATTCTCAGACTCTAGTTTATTACAAAAAGTTGTTCATCGAGTATGCTTTCCAGCACTATGGCCATGGATCTAAGTTACCCGAACCTTTGATCGCTTTTGAATCCAAGTTGGATGACATTGTGTCACGTATGGAATGGTTAATTGCTATTCAGTGCTTGAAGTTGATATTGCCTAACCTGGTCAGAGATTTGGAAATCAAAACCCACAATAACAAACCAAATGAGGCTATAAAATTATCTAGTTTAATCAATTATGAATCATTGAGCAAAACGTACTTTGAATTTTTAGAAAAAGAAAGCAACTGTGAGCTACACACGTTCACTACAAAGACACATGAATTGATTAAGGACCACCTGAAAAGTCAATTGAGACGTCATTTGGACCAAGAGTTGGAACTGGAAACCACTGATCAAAACGAAGTTGACTCAAATATTGATTCTGTTTTCACTATCGATAAGACCAGTGTTGTGGTGAGCCAAATTACGCCGAATAAACAGATGTTAAGCAAAGTGTTACATGACACGGTTAAGAAAATCATGGAGTTGGTTATTGTCCATGAAGAATCTTCAAGTTCAGTTTCTACTGAAAGCAATACTGTCACGGAGTTGGACCTGTTAAAGAACAGGTTTGGACGTGATGGTGGGTTTGTTAAAAAGATGATGATGCAGGATGTCCTCAAAGACTTTGCTACGTTGGTTATGCTGGTTTGTGAATTGTATTTTGATGTTGGGTTGAAGTCTAGTTATTTAGAGTTCAGGGAGATGGCTTGAGTTTATGTTTACCTATAGTTGTTAAATCAGTCATGTATTTTTTTCGTTTACTTTATTCTTTGTAGTTTCTTTTAATATTTTTCAATTTTCTATTTCTGGTTCAGTACGTTGTTTGTCTTTATGTGTGCTTTTTCTTTCATTCGAGATTTGTTTTGTTTTTGTGTGTCCATGCATGGGTAGTATAATGTTTACTTTAGTATTTGCATACATGCTTTTTAGAAACAGGGCTGGTGTGAGTCTAAGCTATAGACTGGTTTTATCTAATGACAACTTGTGGGTGGAAATTAACCTATGTAGCTGTTATACATGCCTGAACTCCTGTATTATCGTGACTTCAAGGGAAACTAGAAGGTTCATTGGTGTACAGGTTTGTCTTCACCTAGCACGTATGAGAAAAATATTATTGGTACGTATGCATAATTCACGTCAGGAGTGAGACTATTATCTATTATCCACGGAAACAATTATTGGTATAGTATACTTCAAAGAATATGAGACGGTCTGTCTGGTTATGCCGAGTTTTCTGTTGTTGAGAGGGGTTTGGGTTTTATTCATTGGTATTATGACCAGTTGACACGTACATAAACTTTGAGTTGTTTTGTTAAGGTTCCTCGGTTCCGGCTGCGATATACTATCTTACAAGTGAGTTTCAAAGGGTACAAGGAATCATCCCAAATAGGCTTTCCCACACTTTCACCACTCTTATTACTGAAACCTCTAGGTTTTCAGCACACCCTGCACACCCATTTGGGACTTCCGTTGTGCCGTTTGAATACAGCTGCGAATTTTAACTTTGGCTTAAGTTACTTCCACCGCAAGCTTACACTGCCTCGAATTGAATCTATTATCACTCAGAAATCAGAAATCTGGAAGAGCCGCAGGAGGTAGCACTGGTGGTGGAAATTTTGTGGACGGTGGAGCCTTTGATATAATGTTGCTGAACAGGTCTTAAACATATACTTGTCAAGCAGGAGGTGGGAAAAATCAACCATACGCACCATGGTCATTATTATACCCCTTTCTGACAAGTCTCTATTCCAAGTTTCACCTAGAATAGTAGCACCTGAGTACCTGAAATTAGATACAACACCGGCTAAAAAATATCATTCATTTACGACGGAAAAGTTGAAAGCCTCAATATTCAAAATTGGAAAAAAAAAGTTGTCTCCAGTTGGGCTATGAAAAGAAAAAGATCCCAATCTTTGGAGGATGAGAGCACCTCAAAACAACGTCACAACACCAGCAACACAACACAAGACCAGACACTCTCTCAGACACAACATCTCCCCAAAATATCACCTTTACAGCAATACCCTACCAAATTTAAAACCATCAATGGGCAACAGTCATTATTGCTGCCATGTGAAGAAGAAGACGGAAGTCACACAACATTGAAGAGAGAACAGAACGAAACATTGTGGGAAGATACACAAATGAAGATATTTTATTCTATTGCTTCTGAGTTATCCCTGGAATTAAAGATTCTACTATGCAAGTTGGTGCTTGTTCAAAACTTTGACCTGGATGATCTGATCACAAATTTTATCAGATGTGGTTGCAGTCAAAATTCAACGGAGGCAATTTTGACTGAGATTTTAGTTGACCTGTTCAATGAAAATGGTATTATTTTGGATAGCAATAGCAAGTTTGAGGACAAATTAAAGTTAGCTGGTATCAATGGCTGGATTCATTTATCAAAAGACAGTCACAGTTTTCGAACAAACAATCTAAACACACAGAATCAAGGAACTGTAAACATACACACTAATAAGGAAGTTAACAACGCCAACACCAACACTAACACAGGCAACTCTAGCAGAGGAATCCATAATCCAATGGTATTCTTTGTTGACCATAAAGAACTCGATCAGAATGATGGCACACAAACTGCACAAGATCCAAATATCATGGTGACTCCATCTTCGAATATAACTGGTAGTATAGCCTCTCAGCATCACCATTCCCAAGATTTGGCAAGATCTCAACAAAGTTTGAATGAGAAGAATCAGCTTAATGTCCCAAACAGGTTAGGTCAAGAGACACAGTGCAATCAAAACGATATAGACTCTTCATCTTTTGGTGGCGCAGTGACAACAATCTCCATACCCCAATCTCGGACGACGTCAGCTACTGTAAGGGTGGGTACAGGAATACCAAATACAGAATGGGACGAATTATCACATGAATTTCCAGATTCCAGTTTTCAGTCTAACAACAAATCAGTTCCCCATTCCGATCTATCGGCTTCAAATGAGAAATGCAGCAACTGTGAGAATGGATGCGA
This sequence comes from Ambrosiozyma monospora, assembly GCA_001599995.1. Classification (NCBI taxonomy): domain Eukaryota; kingdom Fungi; phylum Ascomycota; class Pichiomycetes; order Pichiales; family Pichiaceae; genus Ambrosiozyma; species Ambrosiozyma monospora. The sequence continues at coordinate 111,991 of BCIP01000013.1, forward strand.
TCTTTTCACAAAATTAGTCAACTTTATAGCATCAAATGAAAGAGTGACAATTCCAGACCTTCAAGCTACGCTTGAATTGTATCATTATCATGTTACATTTTCATTGGATAGGTTGTTCAAAACTCATCCTTCCCTCAAAGCGTTGATTGACAGGGGTAAGATAGCCGAGTTGAAATTACACATAGTTGAACCAAATGAAGATTTAAAAAATTATGATGCTTTTAACTGGATGGATAAGTTCACTGAGACGACGATAGAAGTTTTTGAACTTGCACTTAACGATTGTGACTTGAATCCTTTGTGTTTTCTCTTGCCCAAGATGATTAATTTGAGAGTTTTGCATATCAAGTGCAGTCTTTCCAGAAATGGTTTTGGTGATGCCAATAGAATGGAGATGGATGAGTCTGATGAGCATGATGGTGGTTCCTCAACTTCATCTGATGGAGTTGTTCGTGGGGACAACTTCGGTATCAGTGGATATAACTCCCGGTTTGATTATTTGCTAAAACATATTTCCACAATGTCATCCTTAAGAAAAGTCACATTTGAGTTAAATGGGTCAGATGGAAGTCTTGGAACATATTTCGATGACGTCGACTACAAATCAATTATAAGTTTCTTGGAAGATAAGTGTTGCTTGAGGACAGAGGGAAATGAAGGTGATAATTCCAATTTAATTGCTACCGCTCAACCAGATTTTGAATTTGAAGTCAATGGTCTTACTATTAAAATGCCTGCAGATTTCCCTTTGATAGGAAGACTACACCCTATAAGGGAACTATTAAAATCATTTACTGTCCAAATTGATGTTGGAGACAGAGCAATTGTTTCTGTTCCCTTCGAATGGTATCAGGAATTCTCAAAGTTAAGAAGTCTAACAATCATGTTTGAAGAACCGCAACCATCGTACGGGTTTTCAACTGATCGGCAGTTAAAAAAGTTAAACCATTTTACATTTACATCGACCCCTTATTTGAAGAAACTAGAATTATGTGGATATCACCTCACTTCGAATTTCATGATGTCAGTTCCAAACAGTGTGAAATACTTTATCTTGAGAAACCCAATCATCCTTGATTCCAACTTAAAACCTTATATTGCTAATGAGTCTGCTTCTTTCATAAGTTTTAAATTTCCAACTGGTTTGGAATACTTGAAAATCGAAGTTACCAGAGACATGGTATTTCCGTGGTTTATAATTGCAAATCCCAAATCTTTATCCATGCTGAAAGTGGTTTCGTTTGAGATTAATCTCAATGAGTTTTCAGAAAACATCCAAATCCCATCAAGGCCCATTCCGAATTCTTTTCTGCAGTCTTTGCCCATCTCTCATTTACATAAGTTTTCTCTCAAAACAGGTACTTCCAAGAACTCTGTCGATTTGGGTGAAACTGATTTCAGTCAGCTGTCTTCTCAGAGTGTTGAAAACTTTGAGGTTTATAGTACAAACAAATGCAAGGTTCTCAATTTCTACAAACTACCCATCAACGTGATTTCATTGAAGTTTTATGTTTACTGTAATAGTGTCATAGGTGCCGCTCCATCATCCCTTGAGAGTTTAACAATTCTGGTTCCTTACAATTTAAAAACTCCAGTCAGAGAAATCATATGCAATTGCTACAGACTAAGACATTTCACTTTGGGCAGTTCATATCATACAGTGCTTGACAATCCGGAACTGATAAATGAGTGCTCTAATATTCCTACTCTCAATTTACGTGGGGTAAATCACATTCTTACTCACTTAGAATCATTTTCGCTGCTCTTACTTTGGATTGACAGGGATGACCTACAAGTTGAACTTAGCAAATTTCCATCAAGTTTAAAAAGGTTTCAAGTTTCATCAAGAATGCCACTTGGGGGGCGATTGAAAACTATAAATTTGAGTATTGAGGACTTGAGTCGACAAGATTTAGCAAATTGCAAGTTTGTCACCGACGAAGGTATTAGAATAAAAATCCTGAAAACAAATTATAACGGAACCTGTTAATGCTTTAATTGGTTTTGTTCCAAAGTAAAGATCGAATTTATACACAAAAATCCAATGTAGACAATGAATATTTCTCAGAATTGATACGTTGACATGTACGTATATAATTAAAATTCATTTTTTTTCTTGTAATTTTAATTTATAGAATAGAAATATATATGCTAGAGTTATAATAGACTACAGTAAACGCGCCATATAATTTAATTTGATAAATCACTAGATATCTGGAAATCTTTGAAAGAAAAATTAGAAGCTATATATATGTTCCACGCATGCATGCATGCATGCATGCACACAACAAATTTCTCAAAATTAAGGCTCCAGATCTATGTTTCAATTGATTCATATGCACATACATGCATGCATCATTTTTAGAACTACCACCATATTTGAAAATTAAGACTTAAATGTTTATGCGATGCATATCTACACTGGACATGACGTGAATTCTCCACATTGTCAGTTCTAATAAACGTACACATGCAAAAATTTAATAAATTGCGTTTACAATTTGCGCACATACATGCATGCACTCCAATTAAGTATAACTTCCGTGCAGTCACATGACAGAAACCTACCTTAAAAATGCATTCTTCAAGCGAAGTTTTAATTAATAAACTTCTATAGCTACTTTGTTAAGATTCGTCAAATCAAAACAAGTTAGAGCTAGCTATGTATATATAATTAAGCTTGTATAAATTGCTTATATAAGCCATGGGTCGAAATAGTTGAATTGTAATTAAGTTCGCATATATATAATCTCAGATCTGTATATATGTCTCGATCTAGTATACAATATATATACTACTAGTGATTTATATACATCTAAGCCATGCAGTTCAATTTGACTTATATAACTCAGGCAGAGAAATAAAATAAGATTGTATATTATATATATAAGCAAATACAGGCAAATAAATCAATGAAATATATCTAAACATTATATGAGCTAAAGATCAGAAATTGAATGAGTCACGCAAAAACTATAAATCAAACCAGTTAAATTATAGCCATCATCCAGGGTATATATATATATATATTATAATATGCATATAGATATTAGAAAACTATCCAACAATTTTCTTTTCCACCACCCCTCTAAGGGTTTTTATTTTCCCAAATTCAGGGTCATAGTAAAGGTCAGGGGAATAATCATTGTTCTTGGATTTATTTTTTCTTTCATAACCTGGTTTTGCCCATCTGCAGTTTATTCCTAAACGACGGCATTCAGTACACAATGGTTTTGTTTCACAGCATTTCTTCTTTCTACTTCTGCAAGTAAGACAACCTTTTCTTGATCTTTTTGACTTCTTGTGGATTTGAGATTTGGAATCGACGGATGCCTTATGATAATGAATAGTAGAGGGAATGGAATTGAAAAGGGGAGCATGTTGGAGTGAGTGGCATGTTGTATCATCAACTAAAGGGGAAGAGGAAAGTGAATATGTTAAATCCTCTGCTGTGGTACTCATAGGAGATATTGGAGTTTCAGCTGAGCCATTGGTGGCATAAGTCATAGGTGGGGCTAAAGAATATGAATTCAATAGACACGAACCATCGAATAAAGAACTTGTTGATGACGATGAACTTCTTGATTGGGTATCAACAGGTTCAGAGTAAGAAAAGGATCTTTGAAAGAGATGAGTTGAGAAAGTTGGTTTATCTTCCTTAGCGGAAGTGTTGAAATTTATGCAATTATAAGTTGACGGAGGAGAAATAAGAGAACCCAAATTCAAAAATGAACCGTTATTAGCATGATGGTTTGGCTCTGTTGATTCTGATTTCTCATTTGTTGATGGATAATCAATGTATTGATTAGAAGAATGATGGTTTGTAGAATCATTTTCTTGGCAGATTCTTATGAAGTCATTGTGATTTGAGTGACATTGGTTCTGTTCCATTTTTTTGAGTTAATAATTTGCTGTGAAATATCACTTGCAAGATATTTGTATATGGTTGCAATTTTATATCCAGTTATGTAAAGTTTATATCGTTTGGGGTTTGAACATACAGAATATTTTATATGTTTCAACGAAGCTAAAAATGGTGGAAAACCTTTGTATTAAATGATTTGGCCGGGAAAAGAAAAATTATGGCCCTGAGTGATAATTGCCACCATAATAGAAGTGCGACTATATCTTTGATCGATGACGCACAGAACTTAGACGAGTCCGGGCTGCATCGGTAATGTGAGAATTGCAACGTCTGTACAGGTTACTTTTTCTAATTTGATATACATGAGCGAGAGGGGTTAAACCTGCTTATATAGTTAGCTAGTTGTTTCCAATGGCCTAGTACCGGCTTCTAATTAATTTTAAAACTGAGTTATTTTTAGATAAATATGTATGGACAGTTTTCATATATATATAGATTAAAAGAGAATTGACCTTCGCTTGGAAGAGCTTATATACCAGTAACCAAACTTTATATATACATGTAATTTTTTGGGAGCATGTCACATGAGATTTGTCTGTCATATAAAATGCACTAGCTGTAGCCGAAACGTTAAATATGTAAAAAAATTATATAAGAAGAAAAAAATAAGCTGTATATGTCATGTAAAATTCCTAATAATGTATTATATACGGTTACATACCAACGTGAGGAGGTATTGCAGATGTACAGTATTAGTATAAGAAAAAGAGCTTACACAGGTTAATATGTATATACGGGTCAGTTATTCTCATATATACCGGCCCAATTAATGGAAGAATCATCAAATTTGCACCGACCCAGTGATAGCCAGCTATACATAAGCGTATACATGGCTGGTATTCCGGTGGATTATCGTGCCACCATATACTTCCAGGTTCATACATACTAGAAAGAGAATTGAATTTCATGCACATGTGCCGTTTGGTCGTGCGCATATATAATTGGGCCAATCATAATTGCAGCTAGAGCTAAAATCATATAGGTATGCATGTGCGCATAATCTCTGATGCATGCAACCAAACATTTAGCTCGATCTATGCGTCATATATAAAGCTCTACGTAGCATAATTCCGTAATTACATGATTATGCGGTATGACCTCTTCAAATTATAAATATTGATTATACAGATGAGCTACGTTAGCGAATGCCCATGTATGTACGTTGTGCACATGCAATTAGAAACAAATTCTAGCTGTGATGACCTATATGGCTGTTCTACTTTAACAAATTCGGAATATAGTTTATACCTGAATTTAATAATTATTTTCTTGATATATACAATTGCTAACATATACGAGCTATTTTCAAATCAGGCTTGCACGCGAAATAGTCCTATCGACGTGAGGATTTCCAATTCTAAAAAGGATTGATTTTGATCAGAAACAAATGAATTATATATATATCTTTCACAAATGGCGAAGTGACGGGTGTAGTGCCTTCTTCTTTTTTGGATTGCCAATAGTTTATGACTAGTATGAAATTGGGAATTTTTGCATGTCTAGCTAAGACTATATATACAAATGTCGATTGTTAGCCCCATGCTTAAACTGCTCCCGTTTTCAACATTCTAATTTGTCCACATGTTCATGCATGCATATCATTATTATCACCTCAATATATTTATCATATAAATTGACAACATGCATTTATTAAATTATAACAAATATGCATAGTAATTTATATCTCAGTTCGTTTTTTGCAGTGATCAAATTCAAAATTATAGAAGGATCGCTGGATCGAATTGTAATTTTAAAGGTGAGATCTCCGGCCCTACGGCCGGTCATATTTCATGACAAACAAATCTTGCAATTTTAAATTCGGTTTTAAGTTCCCATCTGAATTAAAACTTGCATGTCGTGCATGTATTTAAGGTTATAAAGAAGATAAAGGTTTTCAAAGATTTAATCGAACCTAGCTAGCTAGAGAGAGAGCTTGAGAGCTGGCGTCGCGTCGATATTTAAAAAATTAATTAATTCACGTGATCGAGGTGATATTGCGTCGATTACATGAATTTGACGTGCATGCGCGTGACTGGCTCGCTTGTTGTTATTTGTTATTTGAATCGCTGTTGATTATTTGTTTGCGTGAGTAGAAATCGGTTTACTTGCTATTTGACCTCTGCTATATCTCTTTTCAACGAATAACAATCCCATAGATGCAACAGTATCCATCTCAGTTACAGGACTCGATCTCTTACTTAGGAAATTCCTTAAGCTTTTTGAATAATTCCATCAGACCGTTGAAACGCTCTACTCAAGATGTTGACAACTTGACAAAGACTTTGAAAACCAGAAGGGTATTTGATGTCATTCCAGAATCAATAGTGTTGGATAGATCAAAACAGTTGAAACAACTAGTTGAACCTAAAATCAAACATGATATTCAAGAATTGGATTTGTTAAAAGAATTATATGCCAAAAAGAAGGCTAGTTTACGCAAACAACACGAAACATTGAAGTTGAAACTTGAGAACGCTAAGGACACATATAATTTGATGCCTGCTACAGCCCGGAGTTCTTTTGATCATAGCTCGAGTAATGACCGAACTGCAAGATTGAATCTACTCAGAAGTCAAAAGTCAAGATTGAATGCAAAGCTGAAGACGTTGAGACTTCGACAAGTCCACCGACTTGGTCAGACTCCAAACTAGGCTGGTGAATAGTTTTACTGTTACGATTTTTTTTAGTATATACCCGCAAATAATATGATTCGAATATAACGATATTTGTATTGAAAAGCGCTCACAAACAATTTTTCAAATTATCAAGGGTCTTGGAAACACTTTTCTCCAGACTCTCCAACTTGATGGTCATGGATAGTAAAACAGGATCAGAGGTCATAACATCACATGACTCCAATATAGTAACCACAGTGGCATTACCTTCATTATCTATGTATGTAACAGCTTCCTCCAAGAATTTTGTGGCAGTCTTGATTAATGTAGACAGAGAAGGATCAGAACTTCCAGAACCAAACATGGACTTTAAGGCAGAACCAAATGCACCACCCGATGCATCATGTTCACCAGTTTCTTTATTTTGCAATGCTCGTTGTTCATGTTCTCTTTTCTTCCACTCTTGTAGCTTATCGTATTCTTCCATTAAAATCTTGTTGATTGATTTTTTTCTATCTTTACTGATTCTGGATCTCACTTGATCGACCCATGTCAGTCTTGTACCAGGTATTAAAACAGTATCCCAAGGTTTTGTTGTGACTTTTTTTAACACTTTCATGTCTATTGATAAATCTGAATTTGTGACTAAGAAATCCAAAGCAAGAAATTCAGGTAGTTCAGGTGTAAAAGATTTTGGTGGTATTCTCAAACGAGGAAACATATACTCTGATTTTGGAGTGGTCAAAGAGTTTTTGGCAAAGGAAATCTGATTGTACATTTGTTCAATGCAGCTTAATAATATAGAAGTGTCAACCTCTGGGTTTTTCAAAATTCGATCAATCAAATTAATTGCATTATGGATAGCATCATGACAATCCAATAGTTGTCTAATAACCAACTTCTCTCCTTCATTCAATTTGTAAACTAGATGTTTACCACCATTTAAAGACTTGGTCTTGATTGAAAACTGGAGACCTGTAATGTTGAAGTGCTGCCGAGTGATTATACCTTTCAAGAATTCTGAATTGTGTGTAGAGAGAGGTAATCTGTATTCATCATGGTTATTTTCAGCGAGTTTGTCGAAACATGACTGCAAGTTTTCTTGGATTGCTGGAAGTTGTGGAATGACATTTTCTTGGATCAACCAGCGAAGCTCATTTTGGGCCGATTGTTTCATTCTTTGCTGGATCTCATCCTCAGTGAGAGGAGCCTGGGAGTATATTGTGGTTGACATGTTTTGTATAGAATGTTATAGTTGATTTTGGTAATGACTCTAGCACCTATAAAGGAGGTTAGCATGAATCTCTTGGTTGATTGATACCTCTCAAATAATCACCGAAAGAATGAGTCGCGCACGTACATTCCCAAGAATCACCCGTTGCCCGTTGCTGAACACGAAAAGTTCAGAGATGCAAAAATGGGGAAAACCTCTTCAATTTCTTCAAAGGCAAAAAGGGGCAACAACAACAAATCACACATCTTCTTTTGAAACAACCCTTCCACTTGTCCATAATACCAGCCTGGAAGACTATGTCGGATCAAACATATCAAAACAAAGAGCCACCAGCTCCTCCGAATGATCTTTCCACGGTTTTGTCCTTCCAGCCTCTGGAGTATCTCATCCCGAAGCAAGACATCATCCCATTCAGTGCCCCGTTTGAATTACAGTTGCCTGAAGTACCATTATCAGATTCCAGCAGAATACTGTCTGATACGATATCTAATGGGAATTCAGAGTCCATCATGGAACAGGTGCTGGCCCAAATTGACACAGAGCCGATGGATTTAAAGTATGTCAGATTCAAAAGACCTGCTCTGAAGTTAGATCCAAATGACACAATACAGCAGAACGCACAGCTTATTAATCATTTACAACAACTGAATCAACTGGATCAACTGATTTTCAACAAAACAAGCGATGTTCAAAGATCTGACTATGTTAAGCCAAACACCAAAGTGAAGAGGATCAAACTTCTGAACGATATGAAAAGTGATGATATAGATTTGTTCATGGAATCTGCCATCAATGCTGAACAACTCAGAATCAAGTCTGAAATGAATACGACAGTTCCATCAACTGTTGGTAGTTTTGATTCAAAAAATATTGAGCAAATGGATAACAACCTGCCGTTGTCCCAGCAATCATCGAAGAAAGGGAACACAGAATTTTTCTCATCGTCGCCATCGAAACAGCAGATGTCAAAGCGTTTAAGCAGCTCACCTCAGAAGAGAAATTCAAACTCATCCCCAGTGAAAAATGGTACCATAGCAAATCCTGTTCATATTGAGAAGGGAGAGATGGAGGATGCGGCGTTAGGTTCCATCCAGAAATTGATACAATCAATTGGTCTGACTGATGATGATATCGAGAGTGAAGAAGTTGCATTCTGGGTGGTTTACAACGAAGTTTTGAGCGCCAATAACTTACCAGAAGACACATTCATTTTGAATATCGAAACTTTACAATCGTTGGAAGAATCATTGACAAGATTATGGTTTTCTAAGACTAAACTAGATTTTCTTGATGTTGACTATATGGTGCGTATGGAGGAACTAATTTTCAAAACATTGAAAGTATGCGCTGATATTGATTGGTCAAATCTGAAAGAAGGAGACAATGCCACTATGAAAAGACAAATAGTCCATCTGGCTTGTAATGGTTGCAAAGCTTCAATTAATATGATGTACTTGCTCACATCCGGAAGATCAGAAAAGATGTTGTATATGCAAGACTATCTGACTTCCACCTTGGATTTTATTCAAAGATTGGGTAATGAACTGATTGGTTTGGTTAATGAATCGTCTAATGATTTACCAAAAGAGATGTGCAATTGGTTTCATGTTCTTTTTCAAAGCTTTTCCAGTTTATTGAATCTCACAGCCACACTCATAGACTCGGTGCCATTAGATGAAAGTCAGATTGTTTCACTCACCTACCTCACCATTAATTTCATATTCGCTGAATTTGATCTCAAATCTAAGTCTCATCTAATACAAACCCAGCACATTGAAAAATTAAGACTTTGCTCTTCCAGTGTTTTGTTATCCATTTTCAAAAGGTACACAGATCAACAATCATTCATAATATTAGAGGTTCTTGGAAACCTTAACAAACTACCGCACCAAAAATCTTATGCAAGACAATTTAGAACTTCAACTGGTTTGAGTGTTCAATTGGTGTCACACCTACTTGTTCAATTTATTCAAACATTTAACATATCAAGTTACCAATTTGATAATTCTTATTGGGATTTGCTAGCTGACCCAAAGGTAACTCACAAAAAACAGGAAATGATCAGTGAAATGAATACGAAGTTTTATACTTTCATGGATCAAACATCAAGTCAAATGATTCGATTATCCAATGAAATAGCTACAACATTAATCAATAAAATGAATGGATTGCTTGATGCAAATCTTAAGAAAGTTGTTGAGTACTTGATTTCAGATTGGATGGCGATGGTTAGACAACCAGAGTTCCCTGGAGCCGAGACTTTGCTTACATCAACAATGAACACTTTTCTATTTGTTTGCAGTTCTGAAAAAGAGAAGGTTTCCAACTCCGTGTCCACATTTTGCATGGAGTTGGCTGGTATGATTGGTTCAAAAATTTTGCAAGTTACTGGTAATGATGGAAACTCGAGTTTGAAATTGAGTTTGGATACAACTGTTGATGAACTTGTGCAGCTAGATGAAGCATACTGGAAGATAATGGCATATTTGAGAAGCAAAAATGATGATGGCAGATTTGACTATTTTTACCTGAAATATTTTCATTACATCCACTCATTTATGGACAACAATTTTGTTTCTTTAAAACCGGATGTGCAAGACCAATTTGTTCTAGTCGAAAACAATTTATTGAGATTATTTAATGGTACTCGTTCATTACCACATGACTACAACTCTAACGATCATGAGACTATTTACAAGTATGTTCTTCTGTCACAAGATTTGTTCAATCAGTACGATGCTTTATTGAATATGATTCTTAAATCTTTGAATAATTCAAAAGTGAAAACTAGAAGTCGTGCAGTGAAACAACTATCGTTATTGATAACAAGAGATAACTCTTTGCTTATGGTTCCTTCAATCAAAAACTCACTAGCAGCCAGAATGAATGAATCATTTGCTTCAGTTCGTGATTCTATCATTGATTTATTATCAGCATATTTGATTTCTAATCCAAAAGCAGTTAATGGGTTTGCTTCCATTGTGGCTGGAAGAATCAGCGATGATAGTCTCAGTGTTAGAAAAAAGTCAATCAATCTCACTCAGAAGCTGTATTTGTTTACAGATGACATCCAGATAAAGTCTATGTTTTGTGGTAAGTTAATACGTCGATTGGACGATGAAGAAGATACAATATGTGATCTTGCGTCTGGTGCTCTCTTGGAAATGTGGCTACTAAAAATGTACAACTTGTACGAGGAATCCCAATTGCAGATGAGTGAACAGTTGAAGCTATTCATCAAAACAACAACCGAAGTCATGATCACCGAGTCCTCCTTCAGCGATAAAAGCCAGAAGTATTTTGAAAGATTTTTAAAGGAACAAGTGTTTCATATTACTCCAGTGAACAAGAAAAACTACAGCAAATTGATGGAGAGTATCCATTTGATCATCGACTCTATTTTTGAGACTGTCACAGAGAACTCTCAAGCAGATAACGGTAATGCTAAAACCATCATTGGGAAGTGCATGGGTTTACTTTCCATGCTCGTCAAATGTAACGGACTGTTGATATCACAAGACCAATTGGTGTCCTTACAACCATATTTTACGGACGAAACCTTGACTGGTGACTCATTATGCTACTATACTTTGCAAATTTTCCGTTTGACATTACCAAATATGAAGGCACTCAAACCAAACTTTGTTGTTGCTTGTAAAAAATCTTTACTGAAAAGACTGACTAAGTTCAACGTGAGAGAACTGGATGAAGCTATGCCATGTATGTGGTTTTTGTGCTCATATGATGATGATACCAGTGTGTTGGCTAAAGCCTGCATTTCCTCTACTAGGCTGATTAGACAGTATTTGGGTGAAATAAAGAAAAAGCCAGACATGAAGCCTGATGGTAGACTTCAACGATTGGTATTCTTGCTTGGTAATTTTGGCAGACATTGCAATTTTGAAAATCACAAGGATATGTTTCTCGCTGCTGAAATTGGAATGAGAGATGGTGAATCTGTTGTGAGTTTGATTGTGAAGCACTTGATCTGCTTCTGTGGAAACAATGCTGCTGTTCAGTTGAAGAGAATTGCCATCAAGAATTTGATCAATGTGTGTATTTCAACACCCAAGCTCTTTTTGAGTCCTCAGATTTTAAAGATCATGGATTCAGCTTTCAAAGAGGAGTCAGACATTAGTTTACAGGATGCTGTCATCAATGAACTTGGTACTTTCTTAGAATTAGAAGAAAAGAAAACAATAGAGAGAAATGGGTTAGACAACAAGGACTCAAAAACTGTTGAATTGGATGTTCAAGTTTTCCATGGTAGATCAGCATCCTATGTTAATGACGGTATTTGTGCCTCTTTGGTTCAGCGTTATTTGCCTCATGTTTTAAGAAATTGTCTGTATGATCAAGATGAGCATTCATTGAAAGCCATCCAATTCTTACAATTAATTGTCCGTGTTGGGTTTGCTAACCCTAAATTGTGTATCCCAACCATCATCGCGTTGGAATCATCCAATGTTTTGTTGATTAGACAAGTTGCACTGACAATGCATGAAGATTTGTTTGACAAACATGAGTCATTGATTGAAAGTAGTTATGTTGATGGTCTTAAGATGGCAGTTTCTTATAGAAAGAAATTTGTTGGCGGTAAAAATTTAATTCACGAAACTGGTTTCTTGAAAAATTTCGTTAAAGTTTCACATTCTGATTCAAAGACAACTTCAACCAAGAAATTCTTGAAGATGCTTTGGAGACCTTTGAATACTTTGGACACAGAAGATGTGTTTGAGAAATCACAGCAGGAGTTGGCTGATGTCCGTGATTACTTGTACTTCATAGTTGCCAACTTTTCAGGTGTCACTTTAAAGAATCAAGATGAGGTGTTATCGCTGATTGCGGCTATTGAGAAACTAACAATGTGTTTGGTGAATAGATTGTCGAACACACTGGAAGAACAAGGTGCCAAAAAGGAAAATTATCCAAAGTTAGCCAATATGGCTAGTTGTATTATAATTTTGTCAAGATTGAAGAAGTGTACCATTGATCAATATGGAATGACATCTGAGAAAATCACCAAGTATTATGAATCCAATCAAAGCAGTAAAGAATTTAAAGTTGCAGTCAATAAAAATGATTCGTTACCGGGTGTTACTTTTGAAGGTGTTATGCTTGATGAGATATTAAATTCTGTCGATGATAAATTCTACGAGCAAATGATCAAAATTGCCACAGAAACTGTCTAAATTTGAAGTTTTTGGCTTAATGAGTTGCTAATTGAATTTATATATAATATTCTTGCTTCACAAATATAAAATGCTAATGCATTTTCTCTTTACTATCTAAGTTTTCAAAAATGTTTTGCTTTGCTTTTTTGCATATATATGGGTTTCTTTTTCAGTTTCTAATTCCATGCATATGCTTATACTTACTTGCTTGCATGTGTTCTTAACTATAATATACTTTTATGATTTGGTTTGACTAAAATTTTAACTCTCAAAAAATATCAATACAATTGAAGAAACAAATAAAAAACCAACTAAACTAACGTATATGAAAAGAAAAACTGTGAAGAAATATTGGCAAAGCCTGTGCCAAACTCCAGGATTTAGAAAGAAAGTTCATTGAAGAAACAAGAATGCAGCTGATCAAACACCAACAAGATATTGAGGCTTGTAATCCAGTCTTCTTTTGATATAATCTCTAATGATACTTCTTCTCAAAAATTGTAATCTACCTTCATTACTCAACTCTTTCAACATGACAGGTTGACAAGAGAACAAATTAGCCAATTCTTTCAAAACAGCAAATGAATCTTTCAATTCATTACCATCATTTAAATCATCGTCATCATCTAATCCACCAAACCCATCGTTATTGGATTCAGGTTTCACAAATTTAAATTCTTCAAATAAGTTGATGTAATGGAACACATCTTGAGTAACGATTGAAGAACCATAACTTGACACAGGGAATTTTGTGAAATGGTAAATTAAACTTTCTAGCAATAAACCAGCAACACGAGCAACAAATTCATACTTGAGAAGTGCATTATCATGTAGTGCTGTGTCCAAAGTACGTAGAGTAAATTCCATGAAATCCAAAAGTTTACCACATGTGGTAGTCTTATCTTGATTGCCCAAATCTGCACCAGCAAAGACATAAAAATCGTTGTTTTGTTGAGTATTCAAAATTGATCCAATGGTTCTATTCAACAGATTCAAAGTGGCATCCAATGTTACATTAACACCGATTTCCAAATCAGACAAAAATGAATTAAATGACAACATGAGTTTCTGTTTATATTGGGGAGGTGATGTTAACAAAGGTAAATATTTGGTCTTGACCACAATGGAAAACATGTAAAGTTGGAAAGGAACGATATTCAATTGTCTTAGGAATGTCAAGTTGACTTTATCAGCATGAGCACCGAATAAAGAAGATTGTTGTTTTTGTTGATTTTGCACTTCTGCATATAATGATTCCAAACCAATTGAGATATAAGAAGGCCCAATATGATACAGAAGTAGTTCAAATAAGTCAATGGTATAATCGGCCAATTGATGAGCAGGTGCAAGACTGACTGCTCTTGTAAGTGACTCCACGGCTAGTTTAAGCATGGTTTCAGTGACAATCAAGGACATCTCACCTTCAGATTCAATGGAACCAGTTGATGATCCTGAACTATTGGCTGGGTCACCACTTTGGTTAGGCATCAAGTTTAGGTCCAGCATTGATGGACGAGGAGATAAAGTTGGGGCTCTTCTGAATTTATCCCTTAATGAAGTAGAACGATCGATATTTTTAATGAATTTGGAAATATGTGTGAATTTAGCAGTTCCTTTGCGGCCATATGTAGATAAGAGTTGTTTTGTTGAGTTTGTGGAGCTTGCGCTTTGTGGTGGTTGTGGTGATGAACCCGAGGCCATTCTTAATGATGGAGAAGACATTAAAACGGATTGTGTGTCGTCATTGTCATCTATGAGTCCTGTTGCTGTTTGATCATCCATGTTTTCTTCTTTGTATTGAACGATTCTGTTGTATAATAAGTGTTTTTGAACAATTTTTTCATTGTGTGACTCGAATCTGGAAGTTAATGATTCCATTAGTTCTGTGAAACTTGCCTTTTCTTCGTTTAGGTAACTGTCATTGACGATGTAACTTGTGAATAAATTAGCACAGTGATGGTCTAACTCTAAAGACAGATCGATTTTCTTGGACTCTAGTAGTTCTTTCAATGAGTTTGTTGTTTTGGTAGTTTCTATGGAAAGCAAATGTAAGGTTCTTAAGTAGGCCAATTTGGAATATGACACTGTCATTTTCAATAGATATTCAACACGGGAATTCACGACATGATAATAATCATCAAACATATTTCTCAATAAAATAACAGATTTATCTTGGAAGATCCTCTGGATCAAAGTTAGATTAGATTTCATTTCTTCCAAAACAGAATCAAGTAAATGTCTTGTCATATCATCCAATTGAAAACTCTTCTTATCTGGATTACCCAAAGGAACCCAAAATGAATCAGTGATAGGATCCAGCGGATCCAAATCACGAGCCAAAGGATGATCAGAAGCATAAGATGCAACCAATTTGACACCATCATTATATTCGAATAAAATCTTAGTTAACTCCTGACACTTGTTAGGATCAGGCAAAGCATAAAATTTGGAAAAAGCTTTCAAGATGTTGGCTTCAAATTTATCCGATTCTTCCACGATCACTTCATGACACGTCTTAGCATTTGTAAGTGATGGATCAACAGATAATTTTGAAGACAGTTGTAACAATTGGTTCCAAGTCTTTGCCACTTTACCCATATCACCATTTGAAAATTGAATTAATTCAGTTGGAGCAACACCATTTGTATAGAATTCGTTGTAACATTTGGTCAATCTGATTAAATTAGCTGCGTTTTCTTTGATGTTGTTTGTCTTCTTCAATCTTTCACCTAGTGGATTAATGGAATTGTTATGAACTTTATCAACGTTACCAGACAAATGATCCAACTTATGAGTTAACACTCTAGCACGACCATTCAAAGACTTGACATTTGTATCGTGTTTAACTTGTAAATTTGCAGCAAGTTGATCTAATTTTGACTTCTTAGATTCGCAATCGATTGATAAATTATTCAATTCTTTAGAAACCAACTCAAAGGATCGAATGTAAGGTCTTGGATCATCGTATTTGATACCTGAATTTTCATCAGATCTTGTCGTTTGAGCTGTTCGTTGTGAGATTTTGTCAATGAAATCAGGAACGGTTAAGTCACCTAAGAAATTCTCTAAAGTGAGCAAATCTCGTATTTCATCATCTAATTGATAAAAAGATGCCATTTCGATGTGCTGTTATATTTTTGGTGAACGTGTTCAGAGAAAGATGTGTTGTTGTTTATGTTGTTAAACCATCCCTTGCTTTCCATGATGACATTGCAATTTAATACGATACGGCAGGTTACGTGGACTCAGAGCGTAGGTCCCATATCAGGGCTGTGCTGGAATAAATGTGTGGTCGATTTGGCGACGCGTCGTAACAAAAAGGTGCATTACGTAATGACTGACGTGGAGATCTAAAAAATAAATACGTGCTCGTTTACGTAACACGTCGGCGTTTTTTTGAATTTGTTCTGCCAATTTACTTCACTTCACTTTACTTTACTTTACTTTACTCCACGTACGTACGTACGTACTCTCGATCGATTTGAATCCGAGACTGTCTGTCTGTTAACAGCGAGGCCGTAAGACTTTAACTAAGGAACACCCAAGGACAGCGAGACAACAAAATTACTTACAGCACATCACTCAAACCTGAGACAACCATCACCATTCACCCTTATAAACACCTCTTTTCCCATCTTTTTGATTCTACCCTTTCTTCCAAATCTCCCATTTCACCCTTCTTCATTCAAATTCAAATCTCCTCATTCTCCCAAATCATCCTTCATTCAATCTGTCACTAATGAGGAAATCACAGGGGGTGCCGGTTTACCTTACTCCGAACGATTCACCACAATATACCAATTCAATCTCTTCTGAAACAACTTCACAAACCCACTCTCGTACTACTTCAACACAATCACTACCACAGAATGCTTCTCTGTTACCTCCACTCATTTTGCCTATAAGGGGTTCCCAAACTTCTGAACTCTCTGTTCAACCAAGTTTGTCCCATCTTCGGTCTCCTGTTTCTCCGTTCTCTACAAAATCTCAATCTCATACCCCAACTTCAGCCTCTATACCACTAAGACATCGCAGAACTTCATCTGCTGCCTTAATATGCAAACCAAAACATACCCGTTCCAAGTCTCAACCGGTTTTACCGATTCAACAAAGACAATCTAAATCAAAATTAACTATTGTGACAAGCCAATTGAACTACATCACTTCTCCATCATCCATAGTCACTCCAACTTCCGCAACCAATACCACCACCAACACTACCTCTACAGTTACTTCTGACTCGTTATTGAAAATCACATCTTTGTTTTTGCTGTACATGTTCCAAAACCTCTATGTTTCTTCATCTTCCTTAGAATATTTCGTCAAAGAAGTGATCAAACGGTCTAAATGCTCACTCACAGTGTTTCAAATCAGTGTCTATTACTTGGTTCAACTATATAACACTCCTAAATATGAAAATTTATTGAAATGCGGTAAGAAGACATGGTTGGGTTGTCTTGTGTTAGCTAGTAAGTACCATCAAGATAAAAACTTTACATTGAAAGTGTGGAATAAGATAACTGGTCTATCTATGAAAGAACTCATATCTACAGAGACTACCATTTTGAAAATGCTTGACTATAATTTATTCATCAAAGAATCTGCTTTCCAACAATTCCAATCACGTTTGGTTCAAGCTTTGAACGTGTTGTCTGTTCCAACTTCTTTGTTGCCTACTCCAACTTCACCACTTTCATTTTCATCTATGCCTTCACCTATCACGACTAGAATGGTTCCTACTCCACGTAGTGCCACTTTCGCTCATCATCCACATTCTCATTCTGATTCCGCTTCTCCTAATGCTTCAATATATTCTAATCAATCAGTGAAACTCCCACTTCAAAAGAAACCTCAATTGAACATCTTAACAGTGTTATCTCCTCCTTCCACTCCAACTTGTTCATCCACTAGAACCCCATCTCCAACAAGACTTCAACCTTTCATTACACCATCACCAACTTCATCCTTAACCATAACTCCATCTGCATTATCCAAACCACCTCAAATCAGCATCACTCCTTCTGCATCTGTTTCCACTTGTTCTAATGATACCATCAAAGTTAATGTTCCAGCGACTATGAACCCAAGCTTTTCTAAATATAGTTCCAGAAATGTTGAATTATATAAAGCTGCTTCACTGGCGCGTTTATTTAACTTTGAATATCAAAGAACATTAAAGCAACAAAATCAAGAACAACAAGAGTTGATTTTGAGTGGTAAGGCATCTATGAATGGTAATTGTGGTTTTGAATCTGGTAATTCTGTCGTTATCAACGCTCATGCAACGAGTGTCGAAGGAGGAAATTCATTGGTTTTGTAAAAAAGTCAGTTTAACTTCCTTGTTTTGCAATTCAATTGTTCACTATCATCATATATCTGTTCACTTCATCTATCCCATCTAACGATCCGCATTTTCTATTCATCTCTTCATTGTCAAATTCATTTTCATTTTCTTTCCGTTTTGTTTTTTACTTCGTTTGTTCTTTGGTTATCTCAGGGTTTGGTTTACATTCCTCATTTGTTTACCTTTTACCTTTCCCTTTGGCGTTGTTCCTGTTTTATTCTTCTGCTATGTTGTTTATGCTATATGTTGTGTTATCTATTACGCTCATTCATTATTTGTCTTTCTTTTTTTATTTTCGTCACTTAGTTTGGAAATTGGAATTTGCTTTTTTCTTTTGTTCATATCGGTATCTTTCTTACTCTCCTCTGTCTCATTTATACAGTTGTTTAACCACCCACCCTGACAACTGCCCTCCAATTAATGTCTCTCCTTTACGATTATTGTTGCCTGTTGCTTTGTGTTTTTCCCCTCTCTAACTCATCTCATCTTTTTTTCTTTTCACCTTTTTATTTCTCTCGTTTAATTTTTTCCATCCAAATTCACTATAAAATCAAATTTATACACTTTAACTTATCAGTTTTTTGCGTTTTATTTTCCAACCTATTGAATACCTATTGCCACTGGCCAGTCTAGTACATGGCTGATTTTTAACAATCTCTTATCTTAACTCTTTACCGACTAATTAGCTCTACGCATCATGGTTGTCAGTCTCTTATTCTTGCTTTTCACAGCTTCGAAGTTTATTAGTATCATATCAATATAGTTATACCACCTGTTCATTTTCAAAAATCCAGATCCTGGAACCATATAAAACATATAAAACGTGTCTGTTCTTCTAAATCAAAACACGTAAGAAATTACCGTCTTGCCACAACTTGTAGCCAACGCGCCACTTTCCACAGTTTTCTCGGCTTTCGAAACATGTGCCAATTTTTTTGTTTATCTTTTTTTGAAGTGAAACTGGATACTGAGAGCAGGCCAGCTGAGCTCCGATGTCTGAGATCGAGCAGATTCTCCACAGATAAAACTCTCAAACTGATAAGGCTGCACAGCACAGACGGTGGTGGCCATATGTCTTATGTCTTATATGCCAGATGGTGGTGGTGGCAACATACAAGTTTCTACAGTGGAGCTTATCCGATCTGCTAGAGATCACCAAATCAGGATTACCCCTGTGAAAGATGATGGATGAGATGCCAGTACACAGCCGCCACCTATCTTTGATCTAAACTTGAATTCCTCTTCTATTGTTATAAATACAACGACACAACCAATTGTTTTGAAATTATATCAAATCCTGATTTTCATCGTCCAACAAATCCATATCATCATCTGTTCGACACACAATTGGTAGAACATCATCATCGAAACATCATGACCTTCAAAGAGAACACAGTAAGCTATGGATCAATCTCATCGACATCCACAGCAACTGGTTCTATTTCAACATTGGGTTCCTCATCTTCATCATCACTTATCCCATTAAAAAGCCCCAAACAAATAGCAACTCAAATAGAATACCATGAAATACCTTTCATCAACCTAGACAATGAAAATGACAATCCTGATCAGGATACCAACAAATCACTTCGGTGCAAGATTATTTCATTCTTATGGGATGGACACAACAAACACCCAAAAGAACGTGCATTCTTATTGAAACTTGATTTCTTCTTATTATCATCGGCAATGCTAGGTTATTTCATCAAGTCACTAAACCAATCAAACATCTCAACGGCATACATGAACGGAATGAAATCTTATTATGGAATGAACCACAACGAGTACAATTACATGTTGTCTTCATTTACAGTGGGTTACATCTTAGGTGCTTTTCCTGCCAATTACTTCCTACACAAGATCAATGCACGTGTGTACCTTGGTTTCTTGGAAATCATATGGGGAATATTGACTTTGGTTATGGTTTCCATTGGTCCTACTCAAATCAATTTGATTTATCTGATTCGGTTCATAGTTGGGTTAATGGAAGCTGCTTTTTTCCCAACTGTCACGTATATCATTGGATCATGGTATACTCCAGATGAAATGACAAAGAGAACAAGTATCTTTTCTGTGGCTTCTTCATTTGCTGGCATTTTATCTGGTCCTTTACAGGAGTTGTTGTTGAGAGTTTTCCATGATGCTCCTTTGAAACCTTTCAAATGTATGTTTGTCGTTGATGCTATCATTAGTATTCCTATTGGGTTTTACACTTTGTATGCTAATCCAAACACCCCTTCTACTACTGATGCTTGGTATTTCACAGATGATGATAAATTGATTGGATTAGAGAGACAAAGACGATGTCAAGCGTTGGCTAGATCCAAGAATCAAATTCATTCAACAACTTCCAAGAATTCATCAAATTATAAAGGCTTATTCAAAACATGGCACATTTACATCTTCCCATTGCTATTTCTATGTTATAACCATTCATTATGGTGTATTGAACAACCATCTTTCCAAACATGGATGAAATATGACCTGAAACTCCCATCATCAAGTTACAACTTCTACCCATCTTTGATGTCAGCCATAAACATGGTAGTTGCACTATTCACAGCATTTGCAAATGACTATTTTGGTAAAGGCCAGTCTAACCACTACTTCATCTCAGTGACTTTTCTAATCTATGCAACAGCAGGTCTATTGCTATTCATCTGGGACATTCCACTATGGTTACACTGGCTCTCATATTTCTTACTCGGTTGTACAGGTTCTGTTCCTGCATCATTGATTTTCTCATGGGTTAATAGGCTATTAGTCAATGATGAATTCAAGCGAGGTGTCTTAATCTTTGCTACAAATACTCTAGGTTACGTTACTAGTTCATGGTTGCCTATTTTTATCTTCAACTCTGAGGATGCTCCTGAATATCATCTTGGTTTTGGATTCACTGTTGTTTTGGCACTTGCTGGATTTGGATTTACTTTAGCTGCTTGGTTTTTTGATGTTCTTGATCAAAAGAAAGTTGTCGTTTCTCGTCGTGATTATGGTCATGATTCTAATCGTTCAGGAAATGATGAAGAAACTGGTCGCTTGTTGAACTTTGGTGATGATGCCTCTTTGCCATTGTTACGTTGATAGTTATGTTGATATTGGGTTGGAAGTTGCTTGTTAAATACTGGAGATATATATGTCGGTTATATTAAAACTGTAAGTTTTATACAAGTTTACTCACAGGGTACTGTTTCCTCTTATAAATTTTGATAACATTAGAGATACGATTTCTATATAGATCTAGAGTAGATTGTTTTACCAACAGGCTACAGCTATAGGGTCAAAATTTCACTGCATGCAACAGAGACGGATTCTCTAATTAAGTTATCACAAATGTCACTGTAGTTAATTTAATCAATGCAAGTAGAACTTGGTTTGATAGTAATTGTATATAAGCAAAGGACATGAACTTAGTTAAAACTGGGTAATAAGAGGCAGATACACATGTAGAGTATATAATAAAAGAAGAGATGTCTAGAGTTGAAGATATACACCAAACATATATTTATCCATTAATATCGACTTTTGACTAGAGCAAAACTGAGGTAAATAGAGAGAAGAGAGAAAGCTGCAAAGCCCATGGTGGACGTCTCAGAGGGTTACTCGCTCCACCAAAATGATGATGATCTCTAAGCAAGCACACTTCCAAAAGAATGGCATCAAGACAAAAAGCTACAGCAGAGCTCCTGAAACAAAAAAGTCAGAATATTACGTCACCTGGGTCCAGTGTCTTCTCTCCTTACCTGTGGCACAGTACTTGATTACGCCAAATCCAGATTCAACAAGAAATCAACGTTAATGGGACCGGCATCAGATGATTCAAGAAACTCTCTTCTGGACTTCCAACTCAAACACTATTACCATTACTGCTATGTTCGTCTCAAGAAGTCATGAGTCCTTGAAGATCGTTGACTCTTATTCTGTGGATCTTTGATTGAACAGTAACAGCAGCAGAAGACCCTAAACAACACGACCAGCTGATACATCAAATCAGAACAATGAAAGAACCAGGGACCAAACCTCAATTCAATACTCAAAAGAAGCACTGAATTCAACGACAGTTGTTTGAGCAAAGTACTTCAACGTTCAAAGTCAACCAAAGACCCAGTGACCAAGCATCAAACATAATTCAAAAAAGGCAACAAGACCAGCAACAATTGATTCAGCAAGCACCTTCAGCGATCAACGTTTTAGCTCATTGGATAATCAAATTCAAAGTTGAAAGTAGTAGAAACGGTTTAAATGACCAACATGATGGGGATTGCGGTGTATGTTTCGTGACAGGAAAAAGCACATGATGGCATAGAAGAAAAGGGGCAACAACCAACAGAAAGGGAACCGGTCGATATTTATACTCGAACACGAAATTCAAATGATTCAGTTTTCGACGAGCTCTGGTCCGGGTAACATTCACCTTAACACTGCCCAAACAAGGGTTATTTGACAAAACACACAACCATGGACATCACTTCAATAATCCAATCCAATATTTCAATCTTCGTATTCAATGGTCTTTCTCTAGTTCTGAGTTTTCTTTTATCTTTTTCTGACTGCGTTCTGTTTCTTCAGGAAGCTTTTTTTGCAAGAGCAATTTATATAGTCTAGTGCATTCATCTGCACCCTGTGAATATGTTGCAGCTGTCTTACGAACCATCTCAGGATCAGGAGTAGGAGCCAAGAAAATGTGTTGTGCCTCTTTGAGTTGTTGGTTAATTTTCTCTATCTTTTGTAGCACTTCATTCGTCGAATTGGAATTATCTTTTGTAGAAACCTTATTTGATTCCGAATGGGTGTCTTGAACTGGAGCTTGAGCTGGATTTGGATGAGAATCAGAATGATCAGAGGACTTTTCAAACAATTTTGGAGAAAGTTTATGGGTATGCTTATCAGATCCATATTTTTTGAACAATATTGTTCTTCTGTGAAAGTCAAACTTGAGACACAAACCAACTTTACAGGGACGGTATTCGGTTTCCTGATTTGTGGTTCCATCAGCTAACTTGGAGTTTTCACCTGTAGTCGCAGTTTCTCTTTCTGTCTCCATTTCTTGTCTTTTTCTTTTTCTACCTGTCTTGTCCCTTGGGTATTTCTCTTTGCAAATCAGCCTGTATGTATCTTTGGTTATCCCACTATCACGAATGAACAAAGAACGGAACAAACTTAAAATTGGTATCGCTTGAGCATAGCTTAAAGTTGCACATGTTCCAACGGGTGATGCTTCTTGGAAAAAGTACTTGAAAAAGTCAACACATGATTCCAATCCAGCGTCATTATCATGATCATGATCATGATCAGTTGAAGCAGTTTTTCTAGGTGGAATTTGAGACAAAAAATCTTTTGAACGTTTGATTGAAGCAATCTGAGCATTTGTGAATTCGTAAGCTGGAATAACGGGAACTTTAGCAGCAAGTTCATCTATTTTCGTGTTGCTGGATTCAGGTTCATTGATCAGATCTTTTATACCATATACTCTTTTTTGTTTTTTATTGTCTGGCTGTTGTGGTTGTGTTTGTTCTGGTGACTCTTTTTCTTGTTGTTTTCTCTCTTTTTTTCTTGCAGCTTGTCTTCTCTTTGATTCTCTGTTGTATTCACGTAACTTTTCTGGGTTCGAGCTTTTTTTGTATTTTCTGAAATTGAGAACCTTGAACATGCTGGATAAGGTTATGTTTGATGTCTAAAAATGGTTGTGTCAATATAGCTTGATTGCGGAACAAATTGTTAGGAGAATCATCATATTTATTTACAATTTTTACGCGTGTTTTTGTGGCCTGTCTCGAAAGAGAAGGTCCGCATGTGCAGCCGGATCAGTAAGTTAGCACCGAAGTTTGAGGACGACTATTATTACAACTTGTATTAGTCACCAATGAAAATTCGTTATGAAGATGTTAAACATAGAGTACGAAAAATAAAAACTTGTCCAGTATATGCTTACAAATTAATGGTTAAAAATAAACTTGAGAAAGACTAGGAGTAGATGGCTATTTTGCAATTACCAGATGATCTGTGTCGTCTTTTGAGACTATGGATAGCTATATGAACAATTAACAGCACTAATATTGTTTTCTCGTGAACAATGTATCATTGACTGGGCTGATTTGTAAAACTAACAAGTACCATATAATATTGTTGCTTGTGGTAGTTTCTTCAAAGTTCATAAATTGAGATAGCAGTCACTTAACACTCAAGATGTTAGTTAAAGAGATCAAGGACCAGGTCATCGAAGAGATAAATGAAAAAGAAAACGTCAAGATGAAAGAATTAGAACAAAAGATCACAACACTGGAATCTGACAACAAGAAGTTGAAGACTCAATTGACAGAATACCAGGCTCAGGCTAACTCCAACAAGACGGATACGGCAACGGCCTTTGTGAACACCAACCTGATGGCTATTGACCACCAAGAGCGCCTAGAGAAGCTGGAATCCATGAAGTGGACTAACGATGGCGATAAAGAATTTATGGAGTTGGTTGAAACCAGACTGAA
Organism: Ambrosiozyma monospora; assembly: GCA_001599995.1. Classification (NCBI taxonomy): domain Eukaryota; kingdom Fungi; phylum Ascomycota; class Pichiomycetes; order Pichiales; family Pichiaceae; genus Ambrosiozyma; species Ambrosiozyma monospora. The sequence goes on from BCIP01000013.1 coordinate 136,768, forward strand.
AGCTCAGGAAAGCTCAATCAGAGGATACCTGAAGACGATCAACAAGAAGAGAGGCAATAGAAGAAGAAAGGAGAAAAGAAGAACCAGCAGAGATAAGAAACGAGGCTTTACTCCATTRATTCTGTACAATGTTCCATCGGAATATTGGACCACCAATGAAGAAGAAGATTTTTCACGCCTTGAGCAACATCTTGCACAGCTGGTTATAGAGGGACAACCATTAGAAGTTGAAAAAGAGGTCCAGAAATTTAAAACTAACGCTGAGCCGGGCCCAAATCTCAAACACTTTATTGTGAAGATGAAGGATGGTAACCAAGCTACCGCGTTGAAGAAAAATGGTTTGAAATTGGATGACTTGAATAGGGAACATTGGCTAGCGCCGAAAGACGTAAAACCATTTGTTCCCGGATTCTATAGATACCTCAGGGATAAGGGCAGGRCTGCCCAGACTACCGATCAATCAATGGAAGAGGTAGCCCAGCCAATTGAAGCCTGACTTTGGGTCAGAGCGGTARAAGACTGTTGAAACTGAAGTTGGCTTCACTGAATTGTCACAAAAGTCGAGTTGTCACTGAAGCTGCATTAAGTAYGAAGAAGGTTGATATCTGGTGTCTTCAGGAGCCAGGGTTGAAGGAGTTTCAGCCCCTGGAACATCCTGATTTTTCAAGCTACTATCACGACACCCCAATCAATTCGGATAATAGAACAAGAACTAAAGAACGAATCGGTAGTGTAATATATATAAGAAAGGAATTTAGCGAATACTCCCTCATTGATACCAAGGCCTCACAATATACAGTCACAGTATCCATACAGCACAAAGATCACCAACAAAGCACATTCCACATCACATCACATTATAACACCCCCCAGAACTTGCAACTATTTAAGGATCTACTCGTCTTCCAATCAAATCACATCATCTGTGGTGATTTCAATATACATCACTCCTCATGGGACAACAAACACTATCACCCAACATTAGAGAACCAATTTGAAACCTGGAAATCTCACTATGACCTAACCATGAAAAATCTTCAGGGGCAGGTAACCACCATTCCAAACAGAAAAACGAGACAGGGTTCGGTAATTGATTACATTTTTGTAAACCGAGCACAATCAAGATTATTCAACATGGAGAAATATGTGGACTTAGGATCRGATCACCGTGGACTATTTGGTAACATTGATCTCAATTCACTGAAACAAAACAGCAGCATAGCCGGCCAATGGTTCAGCACCAAAARGWCTTTATATACCTTGAAGAAGCTGGACTTTGAAGAATACAGCAGATCAGTTGAAGCTAAGGTCCATGAACTGATGGTAACGGGATCTTTGAAAAAGGAAACACCCAGGGAACTAGAAGAGACTATAATAATGCTAACAGGAATCATGGTCAAAACAGCCGCCGAACTATCTCCACCACCTAGAATTAACAAGAGAACCCAAAGATGGTGGACAGATGAATTGTCTAAGRTGAGAGATAAATTGAGRAAGACCACTTCGAGAGGAACCAACAGATGGACTTTGAAGAAAGCATTTTTTAGGAAGGTCAGAAGATCTAAACGGGAGTATTATAAGAAGGTGATTGAAGAATGTACTGATCAAGCAGTAATGTGGAAGTATTATGATGAGGTATCTGAAGTTGGTAAGAGCAAGAGAAAACGAGGCAACAGCAGGTTCATCARAAACCCAAACATGGAGAACAATGATCCATATAAGCAAGGAAACATTGATTTGACGTATCATCAGGAAGCCCTGTTAGGTAAATTTTTTGAAGAACATGAGGTTTTGCAGCGCCATCCACATCGCATGTTTAAGAAGTGGGCCGCTGAAGAAGAAATTTTTGGTAGAACGCAGCGCAACAACAAGTATTGGAGAAAATTGGCCATCGAAGAAATAGAGAGAGTAATCATGGAGTTGAACAACAACAAGGCCACTGGCCCAGATCAATTGCACACAAGACTCATCAAACATCTATGGAAAACAAGTCAATCATGGAAAGCTCAATTCAAGTCAATTCTGACAAAATGCATTCAATACAGCTATCACCCAAAGATATGGAAGAATACAACAACCATCGCTATCACTAAGCCGAACAGATTTGGGTCAGAAGCTGGTGACTACCGTCCCATTGCACTGATCAATATATGTTCCAAGATCCTGGAGTCAATTGTTTATCACAGAATGAACCACTTTGTTTCCACTAATCACATTTTGCCCGATAGTCAATATGGAGGTCGAGCTGGTGCATCGGCAGTGGATCCGATACTAATGATGGTTCATGATGTCAAGAAAGCTAAAGGTAAGGGAACTGCATTGATAGCCGATATTAAAGGAGCGTATGATGGGGTGAATACTGAGAAACTACTGGAAGTAATGAAAGGGTTGAAGCTACCAGAAGCCATGATACGTTGGACCGCACATTTTACCAAAGAAAGGACTACTGCACTGTTAACACATCATAACCAACTAACAAAGGTAATGAAGGTGAAGATGGGAATACCTCAAGGCAGTGTCATAAGTCCGTTATTATTCCAGCTATATACTACGCCACTGATTAAGACTCTGGAACGACGAAAAGGACTTCGACTCACCACATTTATGGATGACTATTGCCTTCTAAGAACAGGACCAAACTTTACACAGAATACCAACCAACTAGAACAAGATTATGAATGGTTGATTGAGGAAGGTTTGAGGCAGGATATCCATTTTGATGAGAAGGAAAAACTTCAATTTATCCATTTTAAGAGAGGGAGAGCGATAGAGCCAATGCCGAAGTTGAAAGGTAAGGAGCCTCAGAAGGTTGTGAAGTTATTGGGAATCTATATTGACAACAATATGAATTTCAAGTTCCATGTTCAAGAAAAGATAGAAAGATTCAAACGATTACGATACATGCTGTCCAGATTTTGTAAAAGTCTCCCGATCTCGAAAGGAAGAGACGTTTACAATTCATGTGTACGATCGGTACTGGAATATGGCTCAGAGATATGGAGTTGGTTTTTATCCAAGAAACAGAAACGTGAGATGGAGATGGTACAGAGGCTGGCAATCCGCCAGCTGCTAGGAGTTCCGAGGGGAACACCAACTGCTTATTGTAACAAAGAATTGGGAGTTATGCCACTGGAAAACAGATTTGAGTTAAGAAATGATTGGTTTATGTCAAGATTGAAATACAACATGCATAGATATAATCCCATTTTTGAAATCATCCAGGATTTAAAATTTAACAATCAAAGAATAACAAACAGCAAGTACAAGTCACCATTAATGCTCATAGCTCAACAACATCAAGATGCTTTGCTAAAGTGGAAGGATGGAAAGATTCATTGGAAAAGACAATTCATTAACACATACCGAGCCAAGAAAACCATCACTGAGAATCACAAGAAAAACAAAGAGACAGCAAGAATCAAGCGATTGAAGGAACATAGGAACAAGATATTGGACGAGCATCATGAAAAGTATGATGCAGAGTTGAAGAGTGTTGCTATCAAAAGTAATGATTCCCCACATGAACAACGGAAGAAGCTCCTTTGGCTTGAATATCGCGAAAATGTATCAGAGTCCCCATTCACTACTAAAACTGCCAATTTGCCAATGGGATTTTTACTCAAGAAAGAAATGAAATCAGTGGCCAAAAAGGTGGTCAGGTTAAGAATAGGATGTGGCAAATTGGCTGAATACTTTGACATGATAGAACAAGATGTTCTAGAATGTGAATGTAAAGATCAAACCAGAACAAGAGAGCATATGATAGAAGAATGTGAGCTCACAAAGGATCAATTTGAAGGGGCAACAATGAAACATCTGGTATACTCTACAAAAGGATTGATCGAATTAGCTGATATTCTGAAAACATCAAAGACATTTCAAGTTTAACATACTCAACACAAAAGAATGAAAGCAGGATGAAGAAGACAACTAGAGTGACCAAATACAAGACAGAAGAGCCAACAACAGCAACAACAATCCAAAATACAATCAATTCACTCAATCCCAGATCAGGTATTTATAATCAAATTTCAATTTTAAATTTTTTTTCTTCAAGATTTCACTTACTATCCTTTTTCTTTTTTAATGGAAAGTGTCAATCTAATATTCTTTTTCTTTTTTCTTTAACTATTTCCTTTCTTATTTGTTTTTCTTTTTGTTTTGAGTATTTCCATATCAATTTTTATTTTATTATTGTCTATTTTTATTTATCTTGACGTTAGATTGTTCATTTTACAATTTCTAGTTTTAGAGATCTCTTCTTTAGTTTTTATAATCGGGTGTGAAGATTAGAATTTTTTATTTATATTTATCTCGTTGTTTTAAGTGGAAGGACCAGATACTGAAGGATGGATGTGAGATTTTATGCACAATATGGATCAGGATGGAGATTTCAAAGTTGTGGTTTCACATTTCATTTTTTATTTATGAACACAAAGACAAACTAGAGACATTGACAAAACCCTTTGGTCATAAAGTGAGGATGGTGGAGATAACTGTTGGTTTTACTTTATTTTTACAACAACTTTCGTCTCAGCTGCTATTTTAAGGTACGCTTCTCAACGGGGGCCATTCACAGCTAGTTTCCATTTCGATGGTTCAACATAAAAGGTGTTGATTCTTTGATTTTTTATATTTCCCATGAGTTATTAGTGTGTATGATTTTTTGTATACTCAGTGCATCTGCCATAAACTGGGCCGCGCACGACTCTAAAAGATTTTATTATTATTATTACAGTGGAAATTTAGTACCTGGCCTAGTAAAACAGTACGTGATTTGTCGCATGTAACTTACGTTATTTCTCTAAAGTCTCTCTCTCCTGTGAACCACCTCTGTCCACACCATGTGATGTCACAACTAGTTAGATCCCAAAGGACCCTTTGCCAATTTATTTTTAATTGATCTTTGCACGTTGCCCAACTCGCCACACGTCTGTCTGTCGAGGTCGAATAAGTTGGGAATTGTCAACTTATAAATAGTTCCCATCTGCCCATTTTTTTGGTTGGTACAGGTTATGTTAGGAGCTCTTTCAATATGGATTGTTCTTGACAGTTGGAATTACTACTGTGTTCACCAAATTTGCATCAATCTTTCTTTCGTTTATTTTTAGATCAGCTCGTTTTATTAAACCCAATACCTCATGGCCCATCCAAGAAATCAACAACGGCCTCTCATTCCAGTCGTTTTAGCCTGTGCCATTTCAGCTTTGTTTTTCACTTTAATTCAAGTTGCATTTTTATCTGATTCAAATGAAGAATTATTATCCGATTTTCAAAAGAAAATCATTGAAATTCCAGCTTACAACACCAACGATCGTCAGAAACAACACTTGTCCAATTCTTCCAAAGGGGACACGGCTTATATCGATGAAAATTGTCTCAAGTATGACTACTATCAGAGAAAGGCCAAAGAAGAGGCTGACATCGAATTAGAAAAGTTCAAGAAAGAATTAGAATTGGAATACTCTACTCAATCAGCTTACAAGATTGGGCAATTCGACTATAACCCAAATGATATCTTCTACTATGACATCGGTAAAGGTGAACCATCATTCCACAGATTCATGTCCGAATTCATTGACTTTTACATGAAGCACAATCAAACCATCCTCCATCCAATGAGAGAGTACAGAGAATACTCAAGACCAGGTAAGCCAGAGAAAGTCAACAAAGAAGAATACTGGAGAACAGATTGCAATGATCCATTACCTGAAAAGACTTTAAGACGGTTTTTGGAAAATCCTAAAGACATGGTTGAAGAATTAACTAGAAACCATAAGATCATGACTGATGCTATTCCAAATCATGCTCCTTTCCCATTTTATAAAGGTAACGGTTATGTTATGGCAGGTGATGGTTTATACATGTGGCAAGCCTTGTTGAACATCGAGGCCTTCAGAGCTTTGGGTTCCAAATTGCCAATTGAATTGTTAGTCACTGATGAAGATAAAGGTGATGATACCATTTGTAATGTCATTTTGCCTAGACTTAATGCTAGATGTGTCTATATGACTCAAATCTTAGGGGCTGATGTGATGTCCAAGTTTAAATTTGGTGTTTTCCAATATAAGATCTTAGCTTTGTTAGCTTCGTCTTTTCAAAATGCTTTCTTGTTCGATTGTGATGCTATGCCTGTTAAGAACCCTGATTATTTGTTTGATTGGGATGTTTATCAATCTCACGGTTTGCTGACTTGGCCAGACATTATCAAAAGAACCACATCTCCCGATTTTTTCAAAATTCAAGGTATTGAAGTTGAGAAGAAGATGGTTAGAAAAATTGCTGATTTCTATACAAATCCAAAGTTTTTACAACCTAAAGGTAAGAAACCTGAAGAAATCAACTGGGAAGAAGATGTCAATTTCCATGATCGTAAAGGTACCCCTCCAGACTGGTCTTCTGAATCAGGTGCTATCTTAATGAACAAATACACTCACTTTGATGTCTTGTTATTAGCTTTGTATTACAACTTGGATGGTCCTTTCGGTTACTACCCACTATTGACACAATCTGGTCCAGGTGAAGGAGACAAGGAAACGTTCGTCATGGCAGCTCATTTCTACAAGAAACCATATTATCAACTCTCTCATCCGCCACATCATGGAGGATTTGATAACCAGTTCTTACAAGGTGAACCAGTGTCAGAATATGAAAAATTACAAAAAGTGTTGAAAGAAATTCAAATCAAGTTGGATAATGGGGAAGAATATGATTTCAATGAATGGTTCAATAAAAAACTAGATGAATCGGATCGTGACTATTTGTTTTACCATATGCATGCACCAAAATGGGATCCATATATGTTTATGAAAAAGAAGACAACTTTGACAGACAAGAATGAAGATCAAAGATTGCTTGGATGGAACAAAAAATTGTTTGATTTGGAATTGGTTTGTTACCATATCATGTACCATGATTTCTGTGAGATGGAGTATAAATTTGCTTGTTTCGAAGGTGAAAAACAAGAGGATAAAGATAAGATATGTGAATTTTTGAGACATCGTGTTGATTATTTGAAAGAAACAAGTTGGGATGATGATAGTGTTAAGAATTTGGATTTTGAAAAGTTAATTAAAGAGTCAGAATTCCCTGTTAAAGTTCAAAGTACTGAGCTGGTTTGAAATGATTTCAAATTTGTTCCTGGAAACATCCAATTTCTAAGCATTATTGGGTACGGAGTTTTGGATCGCGGGGTTGCATGCAGTTAAATTCGAGTTTTAAAATTACACACGTTGATCGTGTTTTGTGTTAAGAATGTCATATATTCATTGCTAGTTTTACCATGAATTAAATTTGATTTGATTGAACTGCGATTCATGGATTGAATAAATATTAAAAAGGTATTCGGAAATTATTTTGTTAATAAAATGAAATCACATATACATGCATGATATACAATATATATACATATAGCTGAGCTTTAGAACCTTAAATATCTATACCTACAAATTTTTGCTATATTTCGTTTGCTTTTATTTTTTTTACAGGTTTAACGTCAGAATTAATTTTGAATATATAATTGATATTAAAGTGAATTGTCAGGAATATATATATCCGATATTCAATTCAATGTATTTAGATAGCTGTAACTTGTTCCATATACACGGAGACATTTTGAGGTGGTCAGACAAATGGTCAGACAAACGTAGGTCAGATAAGCTTGTCTGCAAGCTTAGGGTTGTTGGTCAGACAAATAATTTTGATTTTTTGGAAAATCCAATTTTTTTGAAAATAATGTGTATTAATTCTAAATTGATTTTAATTTTTACCACCATTTAGATGATATCAACATTTTTTTGGGACGTAGTCAGACAAAGGTCAGACAAGTTTTTGTGACTGGACGAGTTTGAGATAAACATTTTGGTAAAGAAAAAAAATTGTTTAAAAAAATCTTAAATTATAGCTAATTTAGAGAAAAAAGAATTAATTTAGAAAGGAGAAGAATTTTTTTAAAAATTATAATATATATATAGCCCTTAAAATATAAATAGAATTGAAGAAAAAATTTAGAACCACATGTGTATGAATTAAGGTAGTTAAAAACCTCTTTAATATTCTATTTTATTGTTTTGGTTTTCTTTTTTTTTAACCTACATTAGTTCAATCTGTCTTAACGGGTATTTACAAAGTCTCACTATACACGATAATACTTATAAATTGAACCAGTTCAGCTTTCAACTGTCAAATCCAATTGGACCGTCAATTTTGGATGATGCATGAAAAACCTTTTTAAAACACCACCCGAATGTCAATTTAAAGCATGCCAAGGGAAGCATTGTGTCAGTGACCAGTTTTTTGTGGATGGACGCCACACGTCAATGATTATTTTCTTGGTGATCAACAACACCTTGTCAGCGACCAGTTTTTCTTGTGGATGGACGCCACGTCAACATGATATTTTGTAGTGATACCAAAAACTGTAAACACCGTATAATTTTTTTTTTTTATTACCTAAAACATCAAATTTATTAAAATATATACACATGAGTATATATATTAAGTTCAAACACTATTTATCTAAATGTTTAGTAAACTCATCATTCCCGACGAAGAAAAAGAATAAAAAGAAAAAAAAGCCGGAAAATGCATGGATTAGTTACTGACATAATATTAAACTAAATTTCACTTTCAACGATTCAGATCCTTAGAGGAATCTGATACCGATGGATTTTCTTCGATTCATCAACTTCTCCAACTTTTCAACGTACTGCATGTTGGGCATTCAAGAATATCAACTTTCATCACCTTTCTTGCTTGTTCACTGTATAATTTAAAAAATTTGTAAATACAGGAATGGCACAAATTATTGTTTTTTTTTTTCAATTGCCTATATACAAAAACCTATAATTAGTTATTGGTTATACTAAATTTGTATACGAAATAAAATTTACAGTTAATTTTGTATATAAATGAAATTCATAAAATTATAATAATTGAATATATACCTATATTTATTGTACAGGTTAAAATATTTGAAAATTTGAATAAAAACAATTAGTTAAAGAAACCTCGCGTAAATGGAAAAAAGGGTGAACTTTATTATAAGACAATTAATATATTAAAGAAATATTACAATTTACCAATTGTATATTGCATGATATATATCATATAAAGGTAACTTTATGATTTATACAGTTTACCAGTTTTTTTTGTATATATATATACCAATTAATTAGAATTTAGAGGCTAACTGGCTCTTATATAAATTTAAACAAATAAAAGCTTAACTTCTTAGTTGAATTTGAGAAATAATAAAAGTTTAAACGTATAAAGCTTACTAGGTAAAATATAATAATTAGTGATGGATGGATCAATGAATATTAAATTCATATCAATATTTCACTTTTGCTCCTTTTTCAAATTTTCAGATATGGTACAAATTGCGATATATTATAAATTTTAGATTGATCATGCAGTTTTTTGAATTTTTATCTTAGCTATAGGTACATATACTCGATCTATTTTAGAAAATTAATTCCTAATTAATGTCCGGCCCCGCTCCGGCTATTTTTTCATTCATTGGAGTGAATCCTTAATTTCCTTTAATGGCGCTAGTGATATATATTACAAAATGCCAATAACACTTAAAAGCGCTATATATATAGAATTCTGGAAATTAGCTAGTTCAATTCCAAAATTTCATTTAAGGGGTTATAAAAAGTTAAAATTGGTGAAAAGGAATTATTCATCAAAGTAAATAGGCATTCTGTAATGTTTTATTAATGAAACAACTAGTTTTTTAAATCGGGAGTTGTTGAATTGGAAATTCTTGCATCTCACTTTGTTTCTTAGAATGTGTATTGTTTGGATGTAAGAGCTGTACTTGAGTAATGTGCTTGGATCGTCATCTGGGCAATCTAAATCTTTCATGTGGATTTGCTGTTGATATAGTATTGTGTTTCCAACATATGATGAGCTGCTTGCCACTATATTCCAGATCTGTTTGGATATTGGGCATCTCTCTAGTAAATGGTCAATGGTTTCATGTGATGAGTGTTCAAGGCATAGGCAGCATTTTTGAGTGTTGTGGGTGTTTAAGAGGTGACGAAGATTCCCCATCTGGAAAAAATGAAGGCTTTCCAAGCAGGCAGGATATTTGTGTTGGTAAATGGATAATTGTTTCCAAAATTTGACAGTGTGTCTTTTGGATTTGGTTGACCTTGTTGGAATGATTAGATGTTCATCAGGGTGTTGTTTGCAGAATTGTGTTGATGTTCTACGGAAGGCCTCAGCAGTGATGATTTGATTTGTTGTTGTTGCTAATATGCTTCTGAGTTTTTCATTTGGAGGTGGTGAGTTTATGATGTTATCATCTGAATGGCTTATGGCAACTGAGATGTTGGTACCAATTGTGGATGTTGCAACAACAGGATTTGTTTTTGTTGTTTTAAACCAACTTGCAAGATAGTCAGCTAAGTGGAGATATTTGTTTTCCAATGTTGATATTGTTTGTCGTTGAATTGTTGCACTGTTGATGATGGGTTCATTCACGTGTCCCTGAAAGCCATGATGAAGTATGAAATCTGACCATAACATGGTGATTCTTCTGTTGCTGTTATTATTGTCGTTCATGTTTCCAAGATAATGACTTAGATGATTTGTTACTTCTAGAACCGCGATTTGAATGATGAATCTGAAATTTATGGCACTTGGAGTTTCGTTGTTGGTTAACAGTTCATAGATGTAGAATGCCTTTCTACCATGTAGTTACAATATGGACATGTGCATGCCTAAACAAACTTAACGATTTATAATTGATATTAATTTTTCAAATTAATTTGAATTCAAATTTTGATCCTTAAGCTGATTCTTAACTATTTTTCTTTGATTAAATTACAATTCATTAATTTGGTTTTTCTATACTATATAGTTAATTGATTACAAATTTTATATATACGTACGTAAGCGCGTATATAATACATTGACGTATGTATGCAACTTAACAAGAAAAAAATACAAAAAGCGGTATAGAAAAAAAAAGAATATGGAAGAAGTATATATATATAAATAACATTTCGAATTAAAATTTTTGATTTCAGAGATGACACAACGAGAATTAAAGATTGAAAGCAAAAGAATTGCAACGAAGGAAAGACAAATGGAAAAATTAAGGGTGACGCTCTAATTACCAGCAAATCAAACAACGTGGAGCAAGACACAAGTTTGGAGCAATTTGAAATTGAGTCAATTCAATCACTGCAATCTAGCATTCAATTCTCTGGCATACTCAACAAGGTATTCATCAAATCTCATAGGAACCGTTTCCATATCCTTTGATAACTCATTATTTTCAGGATCCTTTAACAATTCCAAATGTTGTCTAGTGTAAGCTCTGGTCTTCAAATACTCCTCTTTAACTTCTTCATCTTGACAATATTCACCATCATTGTCATCACCTGGACAATCTTTATCTTTAACCCATAGCCTTAGGAATCTCTTAAAGGTATGTCCTGGTTCAGTGAATCTATCCAAAGCACCAGGATATTTACGTCTTAATATGGATTCAGATAGTAATGGCATATGAGTACGAACACCTTCAAAGAATGTAGGAACCATGGTTTGTAATTCTTGTAAACTATAAGGGTTGTTGTTTCTGCAGTGATAAAGTTGTTTCTTATCTTGTAATTCATAAACTTTGTTTTCAATCTCTTTGTTAAACTTATCTTCCTCTTCTTTTGACTTACTAGCGGCTTCTTCACGATGTTTACCATACTTAGGATCAACGATAGTCATTTGAGCAGAGTCAACATGATATGAATCAGTTAGGAAATCAGGAGTCCAAGCAACAGCAGTCAAATCAATGTACATACCAGTTTTAGTATCGATAAATCTTCCATCAATGGCATTAGCACCCTCACCTCTATTTCTAGAGTAAAAACTAGGACCTATATTCAAATAGAATGAGCCTAAACCAGAAGCATAATGATCACTGACAGAAGTATCAACAATCAATGAATTGTTGTGGTTTTTAGCCAGAGTCAGCATAGATTCCATGGTGACAATAACATCAATATCTTCATCCCAAGGTAAAGTTAAACCATTTCTAATCCAACCAAGCATAGAACCATAAGCAACCCAAGCAGTGATATCCGTTTGATAACAGAAACGTAACCATGCTCTACCTAAACGATGAATAGTTGCCTTTCTTTGAGATTCAGCTATATCATGACCATTGAAGAATCTCCAATCGAAATGATCACCAGCTCTGGTACCTTGTAAATTTGCTTCTCTTAAACCAGGACGGTATTTATTACCATTTGCAGCATATTGATCCAATGATTCTTCAATACCTTTCAAAGTCTTGTAATCCAAGGATTCTTCAATTGCACGATATGTTGAAACTTCAGTGCTTGACTTCTGTGGAATTTCCAACTTTGTTTCCTTGATTCTTTTCACTTTTTCTTTCATCTCATTTAGTTTCATTTGCTGATCCCAAACAAAATCTTTTTCAGACAATTTCAAAGTTTTCAAAACATCAACATTATCACCCTTTTTCATCAAATAAGAGTCATCAAATAACAAGTCTTTAGAGTCATAATATGGTTGTCTTGACAAATCCTTATTGTAGGCATCTTGTAACTGTTTAACAATGGTTTCAATTCTTAAGCTTTTATCATAAACATCTTCCAAAGGTTTTTTCGATAGTTTAGCTTCTTTATAAATAATATTTCTTAACAAATTGAATAAATCACCATCCCTTTTCTTAATGACAGATTGATGAGTATGTGGATCAGTTTCAGTTCTAATGACAACCGAAGAACCATCCAAACCAGCACCTAAAAATTGAACACGATCCACAGGTTCAGATTGTGTATAAAGAAAAGAGGAACCCCATAAGATACGACCTTCTTTAGACATCCAACGACCAGTGTGTCTTGTTGCAGTGAATTTGAGAGGATACAAAGGGAAATTTTCATCAATTTCATCAGCCATCAGTTCATGACAATCATGTTTCAAAAAACTATCTTCAACGTAATTATCAATGTTTGCGATTTCACCATATTCACGACAATTCATGTGATATAAATCCTTGTTGCTCCATTTGAGATATTTGTCATTACCTTGAGTTTCATTGAATTTGAGAGCCAACTTGTGGGATAGGTTATGTAGTCTACCTCTAAGGTCCACCCAGTCATTCCATGAGAAAGGTATACTGAAATTAGGATCCAAGACACCATTGTTTTCCAATAAATGAAACTTCAATAATTCAAGCCATATAGCAGAAGTTAATCTTGGATCAAATGTGAAATCAGTGGTGAAATTAGCTTCAGCATTTGAATTCAAAATCAAATCTTTAGGTGGCAATACTATATCAGCAAGTTTATCAACGTGAAAATTCTGAGCAATGTGTAAAGTTTGTTCATCAGATATTTCAAAAGAATTTGTCATATCATCTAGCATTGAAGGTGCTTGATAGTAGATATAAGTTGAAGATGGTAGGAATAAGAGTAGAATAAAAACCAAGTAAACAAATAACATGGACTTTCTCTTTTTCAGGAGAAAAGACCGTAGTTGTCGACTTGAGCCCATATGAGGAGTTTTGATTGATATTGGCGAAGGCGAAGAAGATTTGAGAAACATCTTGTGAGTGTGTATAGCGTGTAATGGGTCTGGTAGTGCTGTGTATTCTATATGAGTAGGTATATGTTATATGTTATATGTTATATGTTATATGTTATAGGGGAATGATAGGAATGATTCAGGAAAGAGGAAATCGGTCACAAGACACAAAACATGCCAAACGTGCACTTATATATAAAGAGTGGGCAGTAGGTACTTTTTAAGGGCCGGTTACTACTAAGGAAAGTAAGGACCCCATGGCAAATGGCACACTTGCTTGCTCAGCTTAGAACAATCAGCTTATTGTGCATTGTGTACGTATGCAGCATCACTCCGAGGAGTTGCATCTTTCATGGCACCCTACGACTCTACGAGAGAGTCACCAGACAGGCCCCACAGGACAGGACCCTATAAATTGTTCGGCCTACTACTTACTACGTGGCCCTACCATTGTTCCTACTGTTATACCTGGAACCCGTGCCGGGCCTCGCGCGCAGCCTGGGACCTGGGTACTGGGTACGTGTTGTGATATACCTGAGACTAGGTGACAACTGTCCTTGCATAGGATCGGTGACCTGTCCCTGTTCCTGGCCCCATGTCCCGATTGGACAGGTGCCAGCTGTTAAGGCTCTTCCTTCCTCTCCTTCCCCTCCCTCACAATTCAAGCAAACTCAGGGCGCACAGGGTTTATCTGGTTTATCTGGTTGGTTGCCCGGTCGTTCCATTAATTAACTACGTAAATACGTTTGCACCCGACTCCCTAATACCCTATGACCCATTTTATCCAATATGGATATGGATAATCAGGGTCAGATCATATAGATGTTAGCTTGAGCTTGATATTGATCCAGATTGTTTAAAATGCGTAAATCCCACGTATATCAAGTCTCTCGTGTGATGTCTTGGTAGGGAATACTAAATACATCGAGTGTAGTAATGCACTACTACTACGTCTATGAATAACTTTGAAACATGAAAAGTAAGAACTGCTAAATTTATACACATGGCAATATTTTTTGCCCTTGAAATTCTCATGTTTAAAAATAACAAAACCCTTACATAATTGGCCAACGTATATGATAGGCCAGACTCTTTAAATAATACGTAGATCATTTTTTCTAGCTATGATATAAACTTTTTGACCCTGTGACCTACCTAGCTCACCCAGGGCCAGACCAGGGTCACGAGGGTCCAGCTTGCTAAGGACCCCATCTATGGTCCATGAGTATCACTTGAAAAACGCTTCCATTTCATGCCTCTTTTTCAGTAACTTTAAACCAAACTCATCAATATCTTCACTTTGTGATAATTCATATCTTAATAACAACTGGTTTGGGATCTTACTTAATGGACCTGTTGAAACTTTCACTCCAACCAAGAGAAAATTTTCAATCTCCTTTAATGGATATTTTTTCAATTCTTTCATATCATTGCAACATTTCATTAAAAACTCTCCAAATTCCATCTCTTCTGTGATTGGTGAGCCTTTCATAAGAAGCAAAAGTTCTTTTTGTAACACCTTCTTCCCTCTATATTGTTCACTCAATGGAACATCACATACGCCAACTAATCTATCAACAAGAGTTGTTCCAACAGTTTCATTATCATCATCCAAATCTTCATAATTATCATCAACCACACGATCAAATGACCGATAATAAACCTTTAACACTAAATCCCAGATCGATACATAAACACTCTCAATTGATCTAACTTCATAAGTATCCAAGCCAGTTGGATTCTTAGGAGGAAGTATAATAAATTTGATCATCTTGGCTGTCCAAAACAAAAATCTATGTGAAATTCTCATCATTATGTACATGACAACTAGGAAAGTAAGCGGTATACCAAAGTAGAACAGCGATGAATGATTGATTTTAAATAATTTCAATTGAATTGCATATTTGATAGTCCCTGAGAAAAATGATGTATTTTGTCTTTCACTTGAAGTAATGGTATATAAAAATGAGAATAATCGTTCACAGATATTGATCCAGCTGAATCCAGCTTGTATCAGCACTTCTAATAAGAAAATTGGTATTGATATCTCAAGGAACACGAGGACAAGAAACAGGGGTACAAATTCTGACAAGATTGCAAAACACCATGGAATGCAAAGTAGGAAATTGTGACAGAAAAAAGAGTGAATCATAATATATGAATTTTTTGGTTTAATAAGATACTGAATGAAATTTGGAACTGATTCGACATAATCAAATGTATACTTAATCTGTTTAGCCCAGTGATATAATGATCTTGCATGGGGTTCAATACCATTATTGCCTTTTCTTTCATAACTATGGGTACAACACAATGAATTCACAGCAAACAAGAACCAAAATAAAAATGAAGCCCCTTTGAATATAGACCGAAATCCCATCACAGTCTTATAGAGTTGAAACCAATCTGGATAATCATAATATAACTTCATTTCCAAATCAGTGATTTTTAAAGGCAATGTGACATTAACTAGTGTATTCAAATTATTGATCACTTCTGATATTGGATCACGTGGGATTCTCATGATCAATCTTGTAACTTGAATCTCAAGTGTATGGAATATCCATAATATGAATTTGGCAATATACCCAATACCAATTAAACGACAGACAAAGCTCTGAGAAATGACATAGATGAGAATAGTTTGAGCAAAAGATCCAAAGAAATGATGATATAAATGGTATGTTCTGTTGAATTTGAAAGTGTTATCATGCCTTCTATTGTAATTCTTTAATGCTTCGAAACGACTGAATAATAATGTAAGGAATATTGTAAATTTGAAATTAAGTTTGCCAACAAACAAATTGTTGAATATCAATGATGGTTTTAAGTCCATTGATTCTGTGAAAATGTTCATGCTTTTGGATATCTATGTTGCATTGAGTCTGAGTTAAGTTCACCTGATGTCTGTTTTGTTTCAATGTTATAGTTTTTTTTCTTTGAATTGAAGTGTTCTGAATGTTGAGTATGAGGGTGTAGTAAGATATTGTGTAAGACACTGATGATACACTTATCTCATGCGATGCATTATTGTCTCCAACATGATCACAAATATCAACGCCATCCAACAGAAGGTGACGCGTATATGCTGAATCCTAGCTCCGATGGAATAAAAAAAACGGTTCCAAAATCGACGTATCGACGCGTCGGAAGTACACAATACATATAATCAAAGATCAAAGATTCAATCTCCGTACATCTCTGCAAATGTTGCATAATTTCTCCTTTGGTAGTGCGCCCAACAATAATGAAAACAAATGCCCTCCGGACCCATTATCATTTCAAATAACCGATAATATTATTACTCAGTTAGGTCGACTCCGAGCCCCTCGGCCGTATTTGTTTACTTTTAATGATCAGAATTTCACTGCAGCACATATGAAAGTTTACTTCGTGTTTTTAGCCTTCGACTTAGCTATATATAGATTTAAGTACTCCTAGGGTATTTTAGAAGTCTGTTTACATGTTTCCCTTTTTCTTCTGAATTCGAGATTTATTGTGATCGAGACGTCTGATAATCAGTTATTGAGAAATGATGACAATCCGTTAATTAAGATGGCGATTGAAGATTTGAAGTTTTTCAAATCCGGCAACTGCAACTGCAACATTGCATAGTGCATGAAAGCGCGCATATAAATGTACGAAAGGGGTAATTTGATGGTTACTCTTACGGCCACAAGTTACAACCCTTAACTTATGGCAAGCCTGTGAAATCAGGACAAGGTGGTCTGTACGTTAATTACTTAATAGAACAAGAAGTCGAATTTCTATAAATGAAAAGGGGAATAGAAGGAACATATATGAGGATCAAATTTCCAAATAACACCATTCTTCCAACTTGAAATCATCGCCAGCATCACACTTGTTGAAACTAACTTGTGGATAAAAAACCAAATCATTAACAACCAAAGGAGCTTTTAGTCCACTCAGGATTTTCCAATCGATCAAAGTTGAATTATACGTTCTTTCTGGTCCGACTAAATTACTCCAACCACCCAAGCCTCTACTCAAACCATCATAATTCAAATCTAAAACTGTTGGGTTATTTAATGAGTTAACATAACTTAAAACAACTTCAGTGAACAAATTATCATTGATAACATCTCTATTTGGATCACCACCTGGTAAACACTTATCATTGTATCTATAGGATCTTAACTCAGCTGGAAATTCAGTAAGACCATCATTTTGAGCACTTAATTGTCTTTGAAAGACATTCTTCACTGTTTCAGCAATAATTTCAGCCAAGATAGTATGTCTTTGAGATGACTTGATCACATGAGAACCAAAACGAAGTCTGTCGATTGGTTTATTGACTCTTTCCGAGTTATCATCGTGTATTATACCCGTGGCAAACTTCAAACTTGGTCTATCTGAATCAAACCAAAAATCAGCAGGTTTAGTAATCTTAAGATTTGGATTTGTGTATAACCCACCTTCAATGAAAAGAACCAAGTATTTAGCAAATTCTAAATGTTGATTCTTATCATTCTTTATCTTTGGTAAAAAATGATGATGCTGGTACTGTGATTGATAGGATGGTGGTAAAAGTAAATTGAAAGCCTCGTGGATTTCAGGAATTGTAGTCTTGAAATTCTCTTCGACGAAATTGATCAAATCTTGGGTTTCCCATTGTTTAACTTCGTAATTTGGATTCAATGAAGCCCAAGTTAATTTCAGTTGATATGCAGTTGTGGTTTTACCATCTTCATCTTCAGTTTTTGAAACAAAATCTGTAAATTGATGTATAGTCTTAGGAATAGTGGATTTTGTGTGGTTGTTATCATTTTCATAGTGGGCGAGATATGGAAATTTTGACTGTAATCTGTTATAAGTAGTCACAGGATTGAAAGGATTGGCATTTCTGGTTGAGTATGAAGGATATGTAGATTTGAATTCTGTAATTATTTTGTTTATCGATTCATTTTCAGATTCTCTATACCATGTGTTTGTTGGCGACATGACAACTTTAGTGACACGATGCGCTATCCATAATGAGATCAAGTACACTGATACCAATAGTATCTGTTTTATATGGTTTGATTTTGTATTTATGTTGAATGCTGGTATCGACATGTTTTTGTATGATATGTTTCTTTGATATTTAATGAAAAGATGAAAATGCTGACTGTTGAAATAGGTTATCTTCTAAAAATGTTTTTAAGGTGCAGTAAAAAAAGAAAGATGAAATTTCACTCCGGTCGAGTCGAGGTAGACGGGTAACCAAACCAAACCTTTAACTGGGCCCGATCGTTGCAAACTTCACGCGCGCGATATCGATCGATCAAAAAGATTCTCTAAGACAATGTAGTCACACGAGTCAAAGCTATTTATTTATGGGTGATTTCCTATGAGGCGACTCACCTTAAGCTTCGTGTTGACTATTAGACTCACGAGTCACAATCAATGAAAAGAAAAGGGTGCAAAGGGTGAGGTTACAGCTTTTCATATGACCGATAGGTACAACTCGAGTAAAGTCCAGCAGTTTTTGCTTCAGGTTCAGAAGGAATTTTCGTAGTTACTATCTGCTCTTTTTTTTTCCAAGTTGTAGAGTAAAAACACTATTAATATCAAGTTTCAAGATACCAACACACCCAGCATGATTTTTGAAAAGTATTCATCAAGTACCAAATATTCAATCCTGACAGGATGGATAGTATCAATTTTGGTTGTTCAACTGGCCACAGTTTTTCAAATTTACAACCCACATCGTGATACTTCGAAATTTGATCACTTGATGACTGATCTATATAAGAAAAACCCACAGACAAGCGTTGGAGCAAATCCATTAAATTCACATACTACTTTCAGCAGACTCTCTAAAGCATTACCATATGACTCAGTCCACCCTGGTCCAATTCCAAAGAATATTTATCAAGTTTGGTTAGGCGATAAAGTGAGTGATTTCCCAGATACACCATTTTATGACAGATGGCATAACTATAATCCAAACTATAACCACAAGTTCTTACATGATTCAGATATCCAAGAAATGTTTGACCAAAAATTCAAGGACGTGCCTGAGGTTGAATACGCCTATAATATGTTACCAAGTGTTATCCTGAAAGCTGATTTTGCACGTTACTTATACGTGTATGCATATGGTGGAATTTATTCAGATACTGATGTTTGGATGAAGCAGCCTGTTGATACTTGGTTTGACTCAGATAGAAATATAGGTTTTGTGTGTGGTATTGAAGATGATCGTAACAATGAGGACAGATATGGTTGGAGATCAAGAGCAATCAGATTGCAATTGAATCAATGGTGTTTCAAAGGTAGTCCTGGTCATCCAATTCTGGGAAAATTAATTTCAACTATTGTTTCAACGACTTTTCAAGCCAAGTTAGATGACAAACTAGTCGCTTGGTGGCATTCATTTGTTGGTATTGATGAGTGTTCAGGTGTTAATATCATGACATGGACTGGACCTCAAGTGTTTTCTGATGTTATTTATTCACATTTCAATTCATTGTCAAATCCAACGGTGATTGATGTTTCGGTGAATAGAATCAAAAGAGAAATGTATGGTCCAAAACATACACCTGGTGTCGGTATCGATTGGCATTTGATCACTGAATTGGATGCTCCATTGGTTGTTGGTGATAGTGTTGTTTATCCATTCAGAACGTTAAGAGAAGCACCCGATGATTGTAAGTCATACTGTTATGTTCAACATCATTATGAAGGTAGTTGGAAAGAAGAAAACTAGAGTGTATATGTGTTCAATTTTTCATGTACAATATTAATGATATCCTTTTGCATTTTTGATTTTCATTTCAAAGGGTGTTTAGACCGTTTAGTGCACATGTGAAGCGTGACATGTCCCTCGGGCCAATTGTTCGAGTACGCGTACGGGTAACTGAGGTGCAAGCTGGAATAAGAAAAAAAAAGTTGCGCCGGCCCACTAGATCCCCTGACTGACTGCTAAATTTCAGATGGTCAACAAGATTTACAACACCAAAAAACATCATTTTAGTAACTACCAACAGTTCATGAAATCATCGATAGCTTCATTATATTAGTCAAATCACCATGCTTCTTGACGATTTTTCATCAACAACAAAATATTCCATACTAGCTGGATGGCTCATATCGATTTTGGTGGTGCAGCTAACCACCGTTTCACAGTTATACAGCACACATCATGATACCAAAACAGACCATCTTCTCACTGAGTTTTATCAGAAGAACCCAATAGCAGGCGCTGGTGCTAGTCCATTAAACTCCCATATAACTTTCAACAGACTACAGAAGTATTTCCCATATGATTCGGCTAATGCAGGACCTATTCCTAAGAATATTTATCAAGTTTGGATCGGTGATAAAGTTAGTGATTTCCCAACAACATCATTTTATCAAAGATGGCACGACTATAATCCTAATTACAATCATACTTTCTTACACGATACAGATATACAAAGAATGTTTGAGCTGAAATATAAAGATGTTCCAGAAGTTGAAGCTGCTTATAACTTGATGCCCACAGTTATTTTGAAAGCTGATTTTGCACGTTATTTGTACGTGTATGCATATGGTGGTACATATTCGGATACAGATGTTTGGATGAGACAACCAGTGGATTCATGGTTTGATTCCAATAGAAATATTGGATTTGCTTGTGGTATTGAAGATGATCGTAATAATGATGATAGATGGGGTTGGAAATCTAGACCAATGAGACTACAATTAAACCAATGGTGCTTCAAATCTAGCCCAGGACATCCTATTTTGGGTAAATTAATTGCTACAATTGTTTCAACTACATTCCAAGCTCAAATTGATGATAAATTAGTTGCTTGGTGGTATACGTTTGGCATTGATGAATGTGATGGCACCAATATTATGACATGGACTGGTCCAAGAGTTTTCTCCGATATTATTTATTCACATTTCAATTCATTGAAAAATCCTACAATTGTTGATGTGTCAGTTAAGAGAATGAATGATGCTATGTATGGACCTAAGCATGAGCCTGGAGTTGGAATTGATTGGCATTTGATTACCGAGTTAGATGCTCCTTTGGTTGTTGGAGATAGTGTTGTCTATCCTCTAAGAACCTTAAGAGAGGGACCAGATGATTGCGATTCATATTGCTACGTGAAGCATCATTATGAAGGTAGTTGGAGCTGAATAAAATCTTTATATAAGTGTGTATTTAATGTAATGTATAGTTTGTACGGAATACTAGATCAGCAAAATAAGTCCGGCCGAGTCAAACTCGACGCGACGATAAAGAGACTCGATCGATCGAATTAAGCTAGCTCTCACAATAAAAAATTTCTGATTTAATCGAAAAAGGCCAAAACGCTGCAATAGAATGCGCTCACTTCTTTTCACAGAATGATCTCAGAGGTCCGAGACAATAATAGCAGCGCTGCTTCAGTAGGCCGAGACAATAAGGTTTATTGTGGCTGGGATTATAAGCCTTATAATGAAGATTATGATAAAGAGCAGTGCTAACAATCGAGAATTCCACAGAAGACAATTGGAGGAATTCGAGACTAAGCAATCGAGATTGGCAGAACAGTGAGAACCTATCGTGAGAAGAACAGTGCGCAGTGCTATATGTAGTTGCCTTATTAATACGGAGGTCGTAATTAAATTGCTTATAAAATACTTCATTAAGCTAGTCCGTCGTCTTATGACAAGGAAAAAGAAACAAGTCGTCGCTTGTCGCTGTGAAACTACTGTCAATTTGCTGTGGTCGTGTGAGAGGGTCTGTCTGACTCTGAGTAAGTATGTGGACCGTGGTACTTTCACAATTGCTCTTAAAGTAAAACCTTGCTCTTATCATGAAAACCTTTTCTCTTCTTTCTTTCTCCTCTTTAATTTATCCTATCTTTTTTTAGTCTCATATTCAAATCATCACACAGGCTCACGTCTATAAGTCTCCACAGCACAATGGAAAAACCACTTCTGAATGGAAAAATGATCAACTCCACTTTCACACACACACTTTCAAGACTCCGGTCTTGCCTTCTCTCGAGGAAGAAACACATCTTGGCTATTTACCTTTGCTTCATGGTGCTCTTATTGGTGCCGTCAACAACTTATATCTACAACCAACAACAATTTCTAGAAGTTAACCATGAAATCACAGATGAACAAACTCTATATACCGCTCAGAAGTTTCAAATGTCTAAATTAGGAGATATCGTGTTGCCTCCTAAAGACCTCGTTTTGAATTCAAATGCTGAAGCAAACTACACCACTCAGTTTGTCTTTGACCCAAGACTAATGTCCTCTATTTGGCTTCAAATGTTGAAGTTTCATTTGTTGGAAAACAATGGTGTGTTAGACCCTCATTTTTCATTACCTTTCTCTTGGAATGACTGGGTGGACCTTCGTGGGAAGTTGCACAACATGAACCCTGAAGTTTTACAAAAATTGAATCAATCAAATCATGACTTGTTTGAAGAATCATACGCTCGTTGGAATGCCAAAGACCTTTTCCACATGAACTGCCATCAATTTGCTCAATTATTTGAAGTTGAAAACTACCATGAGGGCTCATATGCATTGGACTGTCAAGATATCAACTCAGACGTCGCTGAAACATCCTTCCCTCTTTATCCTTTCAGATTCGCTGGTGGTCGCGCAACAGAACGTAAGATGTCCAAAGAAGGCAGAATTCTGTATGGTTCATCTTATCTTTACGCCAACGCCCCTCCTGCTGACCGTATCCAATTCTTGGGTGCCGGAATTGATGGCTCTTCTGTTATTATTAGAACTGAAGTTGACGATTTGACCAAGAAATCTGTTATCTCCAAAAAAGATGGCAGCCTGTTTGACATGTTGAGAACCGTGTTTTACAAAGAAGCTAAGCATGTTAAGAAGTCTTTGGATTCACTCTATGACTATCCAAACTTTCTAAGATTGGATAACACTGTTAAACAAATAGAAAGCTTATACAACACAAACATTCAAAGGCAACCATTCTTTGATTCTAATGATCTGGTGTATGATGACTCCTATTTGATGAAGCCTAGTGACGATTTGGAAGTTATGCGTTCCAAGCAATTGACTGAAAATAATTTTATTTGGGATCAAGATGAAGAACTGACGAAGTTAAGAAAGTCCGTGGAACACATATCAAATACACTCAAGCTAGAAGGTTATACCCACAGATCCATTGAAGAATCCTTAGATTACAAGATCCTTTCTTCCATTGAATACTCCTTAGACGTTTACAATGCACAAGGTCAACAATATTCCAAAGGTTTACAAGAAGCTAAGTTACAAGGCACTTATAGAGGTGATCATTATGATTGGAGATTTTTCAATGGTCATGAAATGCCAGAAGCTCATAGAAAGGCTATCATCCATCGTATGGGTCGTGCTTGGCTTCGTTTCTGTTATCAATCCGGTATCACTTCTTGGGTTGCCTATGGTTCCATGCTTGGTTGGATTAGAAATGGTTTAACTTTACCTTGGGATGAAGATATTGATGTTATTGTTACTGTTGATTCTTTGTTAACTCTGGCCAAGAATCATAACAATTCTCTAATCGTTGATGTTTCTTCTCAAGATCAATATGCTGCTGGTTTAGGTACTTATTATTTGGATATTGGTCCAAGTTTTTACTCTAGAAACAGAGGTGAAGGTGCTAATGCTATCGATGGTCGTTTCATTGACACTAAATCTGGGATGTACATTGATTTAACCGCCGTTGCATGGACTCCTGATTTCTTAACCAATTCATGGCACATTGATACCGCAATGACTACCATTGTTGATCCTGAATTCGGTAAGCACAATGATGAAGCTGAAGATAAGAATGATTTCTGGAATGAAATGGCATCCAAAGTTCAAGAATTGCAAGATAACAAACAATTGTACCATTGCAGAAACAACAATCCTTATGGTTTTGAAGAATTATCAGTTATGGTTCCTACTTTCTTTGAAGGTGTTCGTACTCATATGCCACATCGTTATGAACAAATCTTGAGACGTAAGTATCCTGGTGCCTTGGATAGACTTACAGAACCAGGTCACACGTATAAACGTTTCTTGAGATTATGGGTTGATGATGCCGAATGTCCAGGTGATGACAATGAAGGTGAATATTGTCAAGATGAAGAAGTTAAAGAAGAATATCTGCGCACAAGATCTTATACGAAACGTCATCTAACTATCATGGGTCATTCTGATGAAGGTATCACTAGACACGATGAGGGTGCTCATGATCCTGAAACTAACGAGTTGAGTATTGATTTGGAAACTGTTCCAATGCGTTTTGATGAGTATATTGTTGAATATGCTAGATATTTGAATGCTAGATTAGAATAATTCCTGTTTTTATTTGTATTGAATTGATATTGTTTCTCTTTTTGTTTTTGTTCTTGGTTTTTTTTTGTCTCTTCTTGTTTTTATTACTGCATTTGCATATGGTGTTTATAATCTTTTCTTGCTTTCACTCTTCTGTTCTGTACTTGATTTCC
The DNA here is from genome assembly GCA_001599995.1 of Ambrosiozyma monospora. NCBI lineage: Eukaryota > Fungi > Ascomycota > Pichiomycetes > Pichiales > Pichiaceae > Ambrosiozyma > Ambrosiozyma monospora. The sequence goes on from BCIP01000013.1 coordinate 161,772, forward strand.
CTTCTCCATAGCTTTTATACACTATACACTCTTTCGGACTCATTTAATTCGGTTTAATATATAAATCGTTAACTTGTACTACCTGATCTATGTCGCTTGGCTACAGCTTGAAATCATGCACATATGGTTTTCAAGAAAGTCTTATATGAATTATCATATATATCGAGTTGAAAGGATTTAAAGAATTTTATTATAAATGTCTAGGGGTTATGCAGGTGCAAATGCATATGACGAACACCCAGAAAAAACGAAAGAAAAGTTAAAAGTGTATCAATATCAAGAAATATAGATTAATAAGAAGGAGCAGTAACGTTTTCTGCCTTGTAACAGTTTTCTAATTGTTCATTAGTGAAAGAGGTAACGTAACACCAGTCATAATCACAGTCAGATGAATCAACACAATTAGAAGTGAATGGAGAGAATCTCTTAGCGAAACTTTCGTAAGTCTGTAATGATTGTTTGTCATTATGCATCAATTCCGCGACCTTGTGCCAATAAGTAGCATTTAATGGAGCATTAGCAGGCCAGTCTTGAACACCATATGCATCTCTAGCAGAGTACTCAAATTCCCAAACTGGTGCATCACCAGAATTGTAGAAAGTCTCATTCAATTTGGTGTAGTAGTTGAAAGAATCCATCACTGAGAAAGTTTCAGTGTCAACTGTGTAGTATCTCCAACCTGGATTGTTTTCAACCCATGGGGTAACAGCTTGTTCAATCCAAGAAAAGTTGATCAAGTTATCTTCAGTCTTAGCACTTGAGTCAGTACCATTACCCTTGTACAACAATGAAAACTCATCTCTATGGGTGTGACCATTAAACATAGCAGCAATAGTGTAGGGTGAGAATCTTTCAATAATATCGGTCCAAATCTTAGCAGGAATTGGCAAGGTTTCAGAAGTAGAAACTGGAATATGCCAGATAATCCAGACTCTTTGATCATTAGCTTCACTTTCAACCAATTCATCAATCAAAAACTCAAATTGTCCAAATTGATCTGGATCACGGGTCATGTTAGCATACAAGTAATGATTCTTCATGTACCAGCAGTTGGAGTTCAATGAGATAACCTTCAAACCTCTTTTGGTGGTAACACTGAAACCAGTGTAGTGAGTTCTAACCAGTTGAGCTTCTTCAGCATCTAACCATTCGAAATCGTACCACATTTCAGCCATCAGTTCTGCATTCCAGTCAAACATGTTACTGAAACCAGACTTCTCACTAGCAATTTCACCGTATGGGAAAGTATCATGGTTACCCATGACAGCGTAAACTGGAATATCTTGCAACTTTTGTTTAATATCTCTGAAAACAATTTCTTCAGAGTCAACAGTCATTTGGTAGCCAGTATATTTCAACTCATCATGGTCAACAAGATCACCGGTGAAGATACTGAAATCAAATGTTAAATTGTTGGCCGATTGGAAGTCAGCAATGGAGTGCAAGGAAGAATTGATCAAAATTTCAGGAGCATCACATTCGTAATGACCAAAGGCATAAGCTGGTTCCCAGACAGACTTGTTGGCACCGATCCATTCACCTTTAGTCCATTTACCGTCGTCACCTTGTTGTAGATCGTAGTAATTCAAGCCGGAAACTTCGTCATCGTTCAAACCTAATGCTTCTTCAAAATTGTAACCTTCAGGAACGTCCAACTTATTCTGACTATGAGGAGTACAACACATACTTAAGGAACAGTTAGCTTCAGCACCAACAGTGTAATCCAATTCGATATGGAAATCTGAGATGTGCAAGACATTGAAAGTCTCATTGCTTGGTTCTGGAGCAACATAAGCCTTTTCTGGCTTCTCTGGCCATAAATGGGAGATATCAAAGTCAGGAGTTTCAGGCAAAGCACATGCACCGGATTCTTTGTAGTAACAATAATATTCAGCATCCAAACTAGTGACATCCATCAAAGTCAACATGTTAGCAAAATTGGTACCAGTATTTGAAGAAACAACAGTGTTTCTATTGTAGGTGGACTTACAAGTAGAGGCAGAAGTCTTACCTTCACCGATACACCATTCAGACCAAATTTGAGGAATCAAATCTGGACGAGTCAAAGCCAAAGATTTACCCAAAGTTAATCTGGTGGTACATTTTTCACACTTGGTTAGTTCTGTGTTGTTTCCAATGGCATAAAGAGAGTGTAAAGTGGAGTTGATGATAGCATCATCACTCAATGGTGCTGGTGGAGTGGCATTGTTAATGGCTTGTTCCAATTCGTTCTTCTGCTGTTCTTGTGGAATTGTTCTTGTAAGGGCAGCCTGTGAAGTGATGGCTAAGAACAAGAACGTTGCCAGCTTGAATGATGACGAAACCATGGTGGTGATGTTGACAAATGCTTGAAGGACCAGATCTGAATAAAACTTGGAACATGGTTATGGGGATAAGGTTGAAAGTTGAGGAAAGCGGTGATATTTAAGCAGAATTCTCTGGATGACGATCTGATCGTATGGCAGTGTCATCGTTTGACAATGAAAAATGGGTATCTCTAGTGTCCATGGAGCACATGGTGTCAACATGAATGAACTTCAAGGAAGCAGAAGAAGAAGTGATGAAGATCTATCTGTATAGTACGCACATGCTATACTGCGCACAATCGCCTGGACAATAATTGCTGAGAAATTGATGAGCACGTTTTTGTTTTTTCTTTCTGCCAACGGCGCCCATGGACGTTGCAGCCAACTTTCTTCCCAATTCAGTAAATGAAATGGCTTATTTCTGGAATTTCATCGGTAATCACCAGTGACCATGTTGAAGCTTGATTCTTCCATCTGGGTTAATTAAAGCTAATCCAGCATACCAATTTGTACTCAGACGGCCTGTTCTCCGATCGGTGCAATATATACAGAGTACAAAGATTTTACCACATGGGCTAGCACAGCTCAGACTACCGACCCAAGTACGACGGAAGAACATGATACTCACATAAACCAAGTTTCAGTTATACAATTCGTACGGTTAAGGTACACACACAGCAGATGTATATAAAGATCGATAATGTACACAACTAATCGATAATTCGCCAAAAAGCAGTCATATACGTGGAGGACTCAAGCCATGCGCTCTGCTTAGCTGCTTGATTAGATAAGTTAAATCTTCACCCAATCACCACAAATTTCAAGGCAACAATATTTGTATATTACAGCTCAACTAAAAATATCATTGAACCGGCTGTTACGAAATCATGTCAAGCAGCTCAAGTTAATATATTCAATCCAACATCATGCAATCATCTTCCTCCAAATCAAAATGATCATGCAACGATCCTCCCTTGTCATTGAAACGGTAAACACCATAAGAAGGAGGCACTTCAGTTTGATAGTAGGAACCATAATTCGAAGTTGTCTTTATCCATTTATTCTCCTGTTGAGAGCTTTCAAATATGTTTGCTAGCTCTCCCTGATCTGTGTCCATATCCATATCAAGATCATTATCATCATTGTTTTTAAAATTGGCTATCCAGTTGATGTAAGTATCGTAAACAAGTTGTCGTGGATTGTAGTACTTGACGATAGACCAATATTTGGAGATGTATTCTTGGTAATAAGTTTCGCTAACACCAGAGTCAGCGCCATTCATCCTTTTCTTGAACATATTGTAAAAGATAGCTTGCAACGAGCTATTAGTAGAATCCGCATTATTTTTTGCATCTAAAAACTCAATGTTTGGAATGACCAAACAATCAACATCAATATCTTCAAAATTATCCACTTTTTTGGAACCAATATAGTCATCAAATCCATCTGCATTTTCTCTAAGAAATTGATCTATATTATGAATGACAACTCTGTTAGGGTCAACTTGATTATTGCGAATTTTATTAGCATCGTATATTTTCTTGTTGAAAAGGGGAGATTCAAATGGCGATCTTGATCTTGTGGGTTTCAAAACACTTGAATTTCCTGCATTTGGATCCAGTGATAATATCTGAAGATGATCCAGAAGTCTTTTCTTGACGTTGTGTTGTTCAATTGGTGGTGGGGTGTGATGTTTTCTTTTTCTTACTCCCCAATATATGGAAGTTGTGGAATCATATTGCATGCTTAATACTTATGACATATAAAGTATCAAAATAAGAGTAAGCTATTTTCTTGGATGGTTCTGTTAAGTGTTTATGGATGACAACTATATATTTGTTGGTGTCTTCATATTCGTTGCCATCCGTTGTCTAGTTCTGATTTGAACTTTCGAGAAACGTATAGCTGGTGGAGGTCGTGCGCAACACCATTCCTCATTGGGATGAAATTGAAGCAGACCTGAAGCTGGCCAGTTTCGACAACCATAACTCATATTCATGTCGTCACTTTTACCTCCTTCGATTCATACAAAAACAATCACCTACTGATAATTCAGAAAGATACCAACATATACCATCACCAGATATCGACACTTCAGTTCCAGTCTTAGATGTTATAAACATTGTCTGATATACTTAAGAAATGCCGGATGATTTGCTTTGTTTTGAATCACCTCAAAGATTTGTCAAGGCTAACTAGGCTCACTGCATACAGTTTAGAATAAATCATATATCAATCATGGGTACTTGCTACAGATTGTCCACTTGACGTCAACATTTTCTAAAAATGTGTTTGAAAGTCATCACAAGTCTGGGTATTGATGACTTAATCATATTTGGTTCTATATACCACAGTCACTGGAAATGATAGTTCTTCATAAAGGACATTTATAAAGGATAATGCTTATCCTATAAGAATTGCATCTAACATTACTGATATAAATGAAGATGGTTTAATTTGAGTTAATTACAGTCAAACCTAATTTATCTTTCATATCTGATCTATACAGAAACTGCATTTCATCGAGAATGAACTTATTATCATTTTTCATTTGGTACAGGTAATGCATTATATGATGCAAGCTAGTGTTGAACTAATTTAGGCCAGCGAACTATCAATGAATTCAAAGTTTCAAAAGGTTTTGATAAGTTACATCATCAAATTTTCAACAGAGAACTATGATCACTGATTTCACTTCAGCTGGTACACATATATATCATGGCCTTCTACTAGTTCTCGTCCTATCAGCTCATTATTGGTGGGGTTCCTCTGTAGAGACTACGTAGCTGTGCACTGTCGGACTTCGAGTGAGCCATGTCTCTATTTCTATTACATGCGTATAATTTGTACGGCGGTGTCCATTGGAAAAGTTAAAACATATGGATCTAAAAATGAACCTCCTGATTTCATGCTTCAACTTTACGTACATGCTATATATAAATTCATATGCTGACTAGGTCATGAGACTTTTGACTCTTAAACAATGAACATGCATCTTAAGTTTTAATCATCGACAGCTGAAGGTGATTAAAGATATATAGGTTCTTGATCGATCTCAGCTTTCAGGTGAAAATTTGATCAAAATCATTAAGGTAAAAAGTTAAACCCCCGCAAAAATGAATCGCCATACAAATATCTGCGATAGCCCGTACATGCGTTTCAATGGGTACATCTGCCAATTTTAGAATTCCCGCTAACGTGTTAATGTGTTAGCCTATATAGTCGTATATACTTTTAATTGCCATAGCTTATTGACGGAAGCTTACTGTAGTCTGGAATCCAGCCATATGGTATACTGTAGCTCAAGCTTTTAAGAGGATGCGATGATGGACCATGATGGAGCCATGAGATGAGAGCCCTAGATTAACATGGAGATGTTTGTTAAATTAAAATTTGGGTGTCAACCTGGTACACCGTACATAGCCCCAAGTATCGATGATCGAGGGGTTTCAACAACATTCAACTTAAGAAGAGGCAAGGCTTATATGCCCATATGAGCTGCTCGTCAAGTTATACCGTTGGAGATGGGCTCTGGACACCTCCAAGCGAAAACAATATGGCGTTAAAGTTTTCTGTGGCCGTTTCGCAGGGCTACATTAAGGGATGTGCATCAGCCGCCCTTCGGCTTTTCCAACGAATGCCATCTTCTTGTACGTCATTTGGCTCGGCTCGTCTTAACATTCTTCAAAGCTGAGTTGGCGGTAGTATATATGCTACCGGAGTTCTTGTGTTTGTCACGTATTAACTGCCAATTGGAGCATACAAATCAGCTTATCGTGTACACTGAAACTTGTATTTATCTATACGTAGCTATATCGTATCAAGGCCCTTTAATATCCAGTCATTTATTGTGCTTCAAAATGGAAAATTCCCCACATGAAAATTCTTTCTATCTGCCGCACGAAGCTCCGAAGTGCAGCTACAACAGATTCTACTCCGTTTCTCCTCTTTTTCATACGATCTCTGCCATCTGATAGGTTGAAAGGCAGCATACCTAACATACACATGCGCCCTTTATGCAAACTGCGTTATAACTTTGATAAGGGGTGGTAGTACGAACCATATGGTCGATCATGCCTTGGATCATGGTCATTCACAGATTTACTGCACCAACTGCATATATTCCGAGAATCAACACCTCAATCAATACTAAATCCTGATGGTTATAAAGTATCTGGTATTTCCAGCTTTTTCAAACAGCAACTTGACTTTGGAAGCATCTCATAAGTTCAAAACGGAATTTACTTTTCACACATCATCATATAGACAAACAAAAGACCATTAACACATATATTATCACTATTAGACCTCTCACTATATTGGTTCCACATTAATATATTTATCCAATCAAGACAACTATAGAACATATAATGAATAACACTGGAAAGCCTTCAACAGAGTTGTATGAACTTGGAAGCATACCAGTTCAGCATGCGTCATCAAATGAGAAGAAAAATGATAGAATAGAAATAATGCCTGCATCTGCAGACCTTTCGATTGGTGAGATTGAGTCTAATGATGGGAAATCAATTCCAAGTCAAACTGGCCAGTTTAATACAGAAACCAAACAAGCTTTAAAATCAAGACACATTCAACTTATTGCTTTGTCTGGTGCAATTGGTACAGGTTTATTTGTTGGTTCTGGTGCTGCCTTGTCTAACTCTGGACCTGCTGCTTTAGTCACCGGATATGCTATTTTATGTATCTTTGTGTGGTCTATCATGAATCAGTTGGCTGAAATGGTGACTTATATTCCTCTTTCTGGTCAAGCAACAGTTAACGCTTTGGTTGAGAGATATACCGGAAACAAAACACTTGCATTTACTGCCGGTATCAATCTTTTCTACACGCAAACAATCTTGGTTCCTTCTGAAATTTCTGCTGCATCATTTGTTATTCAATACTGGAATGAGTCTATAAACGTCGCTGTGTGGATTGCTATCTTCTGGGCATCAATTGTGTTGTTAAACCTTTTATCTGTTAAATTTTTTGGTGAAGCTGAATTTTGGATTGGATCAATTAAAATTTTAACTGCTACTGGTTTGATCATCTTAGGTGTTGTTTTATTTTTTGGCGGTGGTCCAGATCAGCATGGTGTTTTGGGATTCCATTACTGGAAACACCCAGGACCATTTGCTGAACATTTAGCTTCATCTCACAAGAATACTGCAAGATTTTTAGATGTTTGGACTTCAACAATCAAAGCCGGCTTCTCTTTTATTTTGAGTCCTGAATTGATCGCTTGTGCTGCATCAGAAGCTGAAGCTCCAAGAATCAATCTTCCTAAAGCTACCAACAGATTCATTTACAGATTGATGTTCTTTTACTTCTTTGGCCCACTTACAATTTCAGTTATTATCGCATCTAATGATTCAAGATTAATGGGTGCCATTGCTGCTGGTTCTTCTGGTGCTTCAGCATCACCATTTGTCATTGGTATTCAAAACGCTGGTATCAAAGTGTTAGATCACATCATCAATGCTGCTATTTTGACTAGTGCTTACTCTGCTGGTAATAGTTTCCTTTATTCTGGTTCCAGAACCTTACACTCCATGGCTGTCAAAGGAGAAATTCCACGTGTGTTCGGAAGATGTACCAAACATGGTGTTCCATACGTCGGTGTTACAGCAGCAGCTTTGATTGCTCTATTAGCCTTCATGAATGTTTCGAACTCTTCTTCTCAGGTGTTTGCATGGTTTTCAAACCTTTGTACTGTGTCGGGATTCCTCTCCTGGATCTTCATCTCAATAACTTATATCAGATTCAGAAAAGCTTTGAGATACCATGGACTTGATGAAAGAGTCACCTTTAGACCACCTTTACAGATAATTGGTGCCTGGTCCTGTATTATCTTTTTCTCTCTGATCACTTTAACCAATGGTTACGCTGTTTTCTTTGACTTCAAAGTCTCAGATTTCCTTGCAGCTTATCTCACATTGCCAATCATTCTTGGTGTTTTTCTTGTTCACATGGTCTGGCACAGAAACTGGAAAGCATTTTCATTCGGTTCGCTTCAGGAAATTGATTGTTGGTCTGGTTTGGAGGAATCTGAAAGACAAGAAAGAGAGTATGTTGTTCCTGTTGCTAAAAACTTCTTACAGAAAGTTTGGTTCTGGATTGCCTGAGCAAATTTCTTCCATACCTGAACTTTACGGACTGTTTGATTCATTTTTACCTATATATTTCGTTGGCCGGCTTCCACTTTTAACGTTTTATATTTTTTGTTTGCTAATTTAATTATTGTACGCCCCTGAATTCTCATATCAATACGTTGTAGTATAGTGAATTTGTTTGATAATTCTGGTGAAGCAGGAGTTTTGATGGTTCATCCGATTTAAGAAAGTCCAAACACCCGAGGTAGTATTATGTAAGCCATTGCATGAACCTTAATGGCGCTATACAGGACTTACAGTGCCCCCCAAAAATGCCCTTCAATTTTCACGGCATTAGTTTTCCGCCAGTGAGAATGCAGAACTGAGTGTTACAGGCACGGTTCCCAGAGATGGCAGATGGTAGCTAGACATGTATTTTTTTGAACAGGAGAAATCAAGATCTCTTCGGGCCATGAATGTATGATCCCATCTCTAGCTTATCTATATCAGAAAAATGATAATTTCTTATCGAGAGATCAAGCTTCTTGTATAACGATTGTCCAATAAAGAGATCTACACGCTTCAACCATGTGTCATAACTCAATTAGCTCCAACTTATATGCCTGATCACATCAATTGGTATTTAAACATGCTTAATTCTCATTTGGAATTCAACTAGGTTAAAGGTTCACTTTTTTTGGTCCTTCAACATAGTAAACAATTCAGAATTATTAACCATATGAGTGAAAAAACTCCTTACCAAATTTCATCCAGCGAGAAGAAAATCTCAAATGTTGAAGAGTTAGATGTCTCTGCTGGTTCTATTCATTCCAAGCAAATTTACACAGAAACTAAACAAGGTCTCAAATCAAGACATGTCCAAATCATTGCTCTAGCTGGTGCTATTGGTACAGGTTTATTTGTTGGTTCTGGTGCTGGTCTCTCTTCATGCGGGCCCGCTGGTTTGTTAACAGGTTATGCGATTTTATGTATCTTTGTGTGGTTTATCATGAACCTATTATCGGAGATGGTGACTTTCATTCCTCTATCCGGTCAAGTCACTGTCAATGCTTTATGTGAGAGATACACAGGAAACAAGAGCATGGGTTTCACAGCAGGTATCAACTTGTACTACGCACAAGCCTTCTTGGTTCCTTCTGAAATTTCCGCTGCTGCTTTCGTTATTCAATACTGGAATGATAAAATCAATGTTGCAGCTTGGATTGCTATATTTTGGATTTCCTTAGTGGCTTTGAATTTTCTAGCTGTCCAATTTTTCGGTGAAGTTGAGTTTTGGATTGGTTCCATCAAGGTTATCACCATTACTGGATTGATCATCTTAGGTATTGTGCTGTTCTTTGGTGGAGGCCCAAATCAACATGGTGTCTTGGGATTCCATTACTGGAAGGACCCTGGTGCGTTTGCTGAACATTTGGCCTCAAGTCATACAAACACCGCTAGATTTTTGGATGTCTGGACAAGTTTAATCAAAGCTGGTTTTGCTTTTATCATGGGTCCTGAATTGATTGCTTGTGCAGCCGCTGAAGCACATGCTCCAAGAGTCAACTTGCCAAAGGCCACAAGCAGATTTATCTACAGACTTATCTTCTTCTATTTCATGGGTCCTTTGGTTATTGGTGTGATTATCGCCTATAACGATGATAGATTGATGGGTGCCATCGCTGCTGGTTCTTCTGGTGCTGCCGCTTCTCCTTTCGTGATTGGTATTCAAAATGCTGGTATTAAGGTTTTAAACCATATTGTTAATGGTTGTATTTTAACTAGTGCCTATTCTTCTGGTAACTCCTATATTTATGGTTCTTCCAGAACTTTGCATTCTATGGCCGTGAAGGGTGATATCCATCATGTTTTTGCCAGATGTACCAAACAAGGTGTTCCATATGTTGCTGTTGGTTTATCTGCATGTATTGCATTACTTTCATTTTTGAATGTTTCATCAGGCTCTGCTAAGGTCTTCACTTGGCTTTCTAATTTGTCCACTGTGTCCGGTTTCATTTCTTGGATTTTCATTTCCATTACTTATCTTAGATACAGAAAGGCTTTGGCATATCATGGTGTTGATGACAGAGTTACATTCAGACCACGTTTTCAAATTTTCGGAGCTTATGCTTGCATTATTTTCTTCACCATTCTTTCGTTGACCAATGGTTACGCTGTCTTCTTTGATTTCAATGCTCCGGATTTTGTTGCTGCTTATATCACTATTCCAATAATTATTGTGGTTTATATTTGTCATATGTTATGGTTCAGAAATTTCAGATTGTTTTCCCCACCAGAAGAAATTGATTGCATCAGTGGATTGGATGAAGCTGAAAGACAGGAAAGAGAGTATGTTGCCCCTGTTGCTAAAAACTTCTTGGAAAAGATTTGGTTCTGGATTGCTTAAACAAAATAACGAACTTGTTTTACTTAATTATGGAGAATATCCACAATTTAGCATTGTTTTGGATGTACCGCTCATTTTCCAATGACTATATGATTTGATGTCATTCTTATATATACCCCCATTCTCTCTCTCTATGTCGTATTTTTATTTGCTATATATAGTGTTGTGTTCAGATAATAATTATCTCTCGTTCAATTTCCCCTATACCAACGTAGTGTTATATTGTAGATGCTAGGTATGTATGATGAAGGAGTAGATAAGATCGATCTGATCAGTGATGATGATGATGATGATTAATAACACTGCACAGCCCCGTTTTCCAGTAGCCACACTTTGTTATTTTGATCTCTTCCGCAGATGCTATACGTCTTACCCGCAAAAACACATCGATCCACAGTACTCATTACACAGTACACGTTTACTGTCCCAGCCAGTTCTCATCTCACAACAAATCAAACAACACAGCTGTGGTAATTACCAATGGTAACTGGTCACCCCTTTGATTATTATTGATCTGAAGATGCTTCACTTTATAAACAGCTCATACTCCAGATCATTTCAACATTCTGTTCAGAATGAGAAGCTCCAAGTACCAGATCACTTGGCTCTTTTCAAGAATCAAATTATTCATAATTGACAAGATGTCTTTCAGAAGCAGCAGATTAGAGTATGGTTCAATCTCATCTGATTCAAGTGCAGGTTCAGATTCATCATCCTATCTCAACAGCAGCAACAAGCAGAAACTTACAGGTGTTCAAGTGGAACTTCATGAATTGAGCACATCACAACGCAATTCATTAACACCAACACCAACCACAGCTTTTGATAAAGTCTTATCGTTTCTATGGGATGGACATGATAAATCCCCAAAGGAAAAATCATTTTTAATTAAACTTGATTGGTTCTTACTATCGTCAGCTATGTTAGGTTACTTCATTAAATCGTTGAATCAATCCAACATCTCGACCGCATACATGAATGGAATGAAATCATATTACGGAATGAATCACAACGAATACAACTACATGCTATCATTTTGGACTATTGGATATATTTGTGGTGCCATTCCTGCAAACTATCTTTTGCATAAAATCAATGCACGAGTTTATTTAGGTGTTATGGAAATGTTGTGGGGAATTCTCACATTATCTATGATTACCTGTGGGCCAGAACAGATTGCCCATGTGTACTTTTTAAGATTTATTGTGGGTCTGCTGGAAGCTGCTTTTTTTCCGACGGTTTCTTATATCATTGGTTCTTGGTATTCTGCAGGCGAAATGACAAAGAGAACAAGTCTGTTTTATGTTTCCTCTTGTTTAGCAGGTATAATCTCTGGGCCTTTGCAAGAGTGGTTATTACAAGAATTTCGCCGGAACAATGATACAGGTATGGGTTGGGGCGGTCTGGAACCTTTCAAATGTATGTTTGTGGTTGATGCTATTATCAGTTGTCCAATAGGTCTATATACTTTGCTAGTGAATCCTAATACGCCAACTACGACCGATGCCTGGTACTTCAGTGATCAAGACAAACTTGTTGCATTGGAAAGATATAAGAGAATGCAAAGAGAGGCTTCGGAAAGAGGTGATACAAATGGCTCATCTACATCCACAAAATCATTGGGGTACAGAGACCTTTTCAAGTCCTGGCATATTTTTGTGTTTCCATTGATGTTCCTCTGTTTTCATCATTCGGGATGGGCTATTGGACAACCTACTTTTCAAACGTGGATGAAATATGATTTGAAGTTGCCATCATCTAAGTACAATTTTTTCCCAGCGGTAATGAGTGGTATCAATATGGTGGTATCCGTGCTGTGTTCTTTTGCTAATGATTATTTCGGAAATGGACAAACTAATCATTACTTTATTCTAGGGTGCTTTACCATTTTTGGAACAGCTAGTACTTTATTGTATATCTGGGAAATACCAACTTGGTTACACTGGTGTGCTTATTTCATGATAGGTTGCACCCATTCCACTCCTCCTCCCCTCATTTTTTCCTGGCTTAATAGACTTTTGGCCAACGATGAATATAAAAGAGGATCATTGATTTTTGCTACAAATACGGTCGCTTATTTCACTAGTTCCTGGCTTCAAATATTAGTTTGGAATGCAGCTGATGCTCCAAGATATCACACAGGATTTCTTTTCACCATAATTATTTGCATATTGGGATTCGGTTTCACCAGTGCAGCAACTTATTTCACTTATCATGACCATCAGAAATCCCACCAACACGACCCTGAGGATGAAGACTCATTACCATTACTTGCCACAAATGATTAAGATTATCTCATTTATTATGTAAACGATATATGAAGCTTGCGTTAATTGCTTCCGATGTGTATAACTAGATTATAGTACTTATATAAATATACCGATTTTGTATCTAATAAAGTGTTGTTTTCCATGTTTAGAAAATATAAAATTGTATCCATTTTCACTGTCCAACAATTTGCAGAAAGATATCGGAGTGATATGAGATCACCTGCATTATGGTGATGCTACTGGGTGATCTTCGTTGTGTTCACAGGATCTGTCACGGGGGTTGGGTATCGTCAAAGACTGGAGTACGGAGGCACGTGCGCTCAAATGTTTCTACTGGTTTTGTCGTGAATTCCATGAAACAAGAAAAAAAAAGCCCGACGCGGGGCTTGAACCCGCAGCCTTGTGATTAAGAGTCACACGCTCTACCGATTGAGCTAGCCAGGCAATGAGAGCTTTTGTGTAACACATTAGGTTATGAATATAGGATATATGAATGGCACGTGAATGACACGTGACACATACAAGGGTTATATTATACGCACGCGATAAGGATACAATGAGACGGATACAGAATAAGGATTAGCGTGAGAACCTGTATAAATATGTCTGGCTTTGTCCCATCTCCTCCTTCTCCTTTACATACATGTTCTTCTTTRTAAATCATCTAATAACAYTCTCTTTAACTTGTGGTTAACATCATACGAATACATCGTTATTACAAC